>JAMXDD010000004.1:13688867-13926835 GCA_024733475.1 Syzygium grande | reverse complement strand
TTGTCGGCATTGCTTCTCCAATCGTCCTTTTTCTCCACCTCGATTTATATATGGGAGGAAGGATCGGATCATGGTCTTGTTGGTGGCTGAGTTTTCTACCAATCTTACTTGGGCTGAGCAGTTTGTGTGTTTGGGATTGTTTTCTCCCGGCGGGGGATCGGAGGAGGGAGAGCCAGCGATGGGGAACCCGATCGGCCTTTGCCCGGTTCATGCCCTCTCGGAAGTTGGGAGTTGTTGGAAAGCGACCAGTGCGAGGCGGAGGGAGAAGTCGCCTCAATCCATGGACCCTTCAAGCGAGAGAAAGGGGTGCCGGGCGCGGGATAGAGGCCCGAGCAAGAGGATGATTTATACAACTCTTGTGAGATTTTAGCGTTGAGGCACCGGCACTGACCCGACCCTACCCGACCCATCTCTTGGGGCAAATGTTGAATAGGGCCTTGGCTAGGGGCGGGGCGAGTCAAGTGCGACCCTCTATGTTTTGGGTCGGGTTGGGTATTAGGAAAGCCCGACCCGATCCAACCCATTGACACCCCTACTAGCGGCAACCCGAAAAGCAACTCTAGAGAGAGACAGAGAGAGGGAGTAGTGTTGGTTTCTCTTTTGTGCTCGAGTGAAGAACAGGGGAGAAGCATAAGGCTGAGAGAGAGAGAGAGTTGGATTTGATTTCCGTCGACAGACATGAAAATTGAGGGATTAGATAATTTTTAATTAGTACGCACAGTGATTAATCATTAATTTTGGGCAGGACTAATCTTTGTTTTTCGGATATCAGCCCATGCGTAATCTTTAATGATACCCAAAGTGGGTTAGCTAGCAAGTTGCTAAAGCCTAAGCCTGACCCTAATTATTCAATTTTCAATGCCTTTTAGATTTCTAATTTTGTTGGTAATTAGTGGTAATGCGAATATAGGAATTCCAAGTGAAGATTCTTCCAGGTTTGACCTTATTGGGTTTAACCGTTTAGACTGCGAAAGGAAGGATTTTTTTTTTTGGTCGAAATAAAGCTGCATTTCATTTAAGTAGGAGAATAAAAAAGACCCATTAAATGGGCTTCAGTACACAAAAGGTCTAAAAGAGTTTGAGGAGGCGAAACAACCCAATTTGAAGGTAGGGAATTGCGTCCGTGGGCTTTAGTGGCCCAGTCCGCAATAAAATTTGCCTCCCTTCTACAGTGTTGGATCCGAATATGAGGAAAACACTCTAACAAAGCAACACATTCGGACAAGAGAGCTCTGACCTCCCAAGGTGTCTGATGGGGACTGTGCAAGGCATTGACCAAAGTAAGATTATCTGACTCCAACACTAGATTCTCCTTTTCTCTCTCACGCTGGAGCAGAAATTTTAGGGTTTGTAACAAAGCATGTGTTTCGACTTGTAGGGAGGAAGCCGCACGGACAAAAGAAGAGAATCCATCAACAAGCCTTCCGTGGTGATCACGACACACGCAAGCTACTACTCCTTCTTCCCTTCCCAGTGTGTAGGATCCATCAATATTTATTTTAAGATTCCCGAGCGTCGGTGGACACCAAATCTGGGATGAGCTGGTTGGGTTTTGGAGGATTTTCGCATTGTGCAGGCCCCAAGTGCTAATGATTCTCGAACTTGCGATAGTAAAAGCCGGATTTGGGCATTGTTTTCTGAATACGAAATAGTTCCGCGCCTTCCATATCTGCCAAAGGACCGAGGCTACGACTTCCAAATTAGGTGAGTCGTCCCCGATTTGCTGTCCGATCTGCTAACCAAGCTTCGATTCTTGATAAACCTTGTGATGGAATATGTATGCCAAGTTGTGGGTGTGACCAAACTCTGTTTGTCCATGGGCATAACAAGAAAAGGTGTTCGATTGTCTTTGGGACTTCTTCATTGCACAGTGTGCAAAATGGATCTGGTACGATTTTTCTTCGATAGAGACTTTCCTTTGTGGGTAAAGCATTTTGGCATAGAGACCACACAAAAATTCTTACTTTAAAAGTAATTTTCAAATTCTAAATCCTTCTCCAAAGGCTACGCGGCACTTGATAGGAAGATGATGCTGAATCATGGCTTTTGTTGTGCTCGGCTGCTTTTATGCTGTTGTATCCATTCTTTACTGAATACTCGCCTGATTGAGTCCCTGTCCATATCAGCTGGTCAGTTGCTATTTGAGGTCTAACTGGGATCGATAGAATTTCATTGACTATTTGAACATCAAAGCTATCCTTAAGACGCTGGGTATTCCATGTATTCTCCTCTGAATTAATGAAATCAGCCACCAAGGAAGGTTCACCTCTGGGTGCAGGTCCTCCAATTACTCCCCTTCTCAACCATTTGTCTTCTCTAACTCTTATTTTCTTTCCATCACCCATTGACCACTGCACCTGATGAGCAATTGAGTCTCTTCCCATTAGTAAGCTTTGCCACCCCCACGAAGAACGTGTGCCTTTTTCCGCATGCCAAAAGTCTCTATGTGGAAAGTAGATTCCTTTTAGTATCTGGCTCCAAAGAGATGACGAGTTCCGAGAGAGTCTCCAGGCCTGTTTAACCAGCATTGCTTTGTTTAAGACAATTAAGTCTCTGAAGCCTAGCCCTCCCATGTCTTTCCTAATTTTGAGAATTTCCCATCTTTTCCAATGCAGGCCTGGTTTAGCTATAGTGTTCTTCCACCAAAAGGCAGCAATTCTCTGCTCAATTGTCTTACAGATGGACACTGGGACTTTAAAAATAGACATTGCATGTTGTGGAAGAGCCTGAACCACAGTTTTAATAAGAATTTCTTTTCCTGCTTTGGACATTAAATTCTCCTTCCATCCTTCCAGTTTAGTATTCACTCTCCCTAAGATCCATGCGAACATTTCTTTTTTAGAGCATCCCCAATCTGACGGAATTCCTAAATATTTACCTGTTTTATCAATCGCAGAAACTCTCATCACTCTAGCTAGATTTACTTTTAGGCTTTGAGAGCAATCTCTACTGAAAAATATTCCAGACTTGTTGAGATTAATCGTTTGTCCTGAAGCTAGACAATACTGGTTTAGAATGTTAGCCAGATTCTGGCATTCCTGTAACTTCCTGTCTAAAAAGAAAATAGAATCATCTGCATAGTATAAGTGGGAAAAAGTGGGACACCACCTGTTTAGTGTGATGCCCTTGATGTTGCCAATCTCCACGGCTTTCTTGATAAGCGTAGATAGAACATTTGCCACCAAGATGAAGAGATAAGGGGATAGCGGGTCTCATTGTCTAATACCCGTTGACGGTTGAAAGTACCAAGAAGGTTGTCCATTAAATTTCACACTAAAGGAAACAATACATATGCATTGCATCACCCATTGTACCCACTTATGGTGGAATCCCATTTTGATTAGGAACGCCTCCAAAAAATCCCACTCTATTCGATCATAGGCTTTTTGCATATCCAACTTCAATATGGCTTGAAATTTCTTCTTTCGCCTTTTGACTCTAAGTTGATGGAGTACCTCTTGCACAACTAGGATGTTGTCTTGGATTTGTCTCCCACTCACGAATGCACTTTGCTCCATTGCAATTAGTTCGGCTAACCAAGTCTTCAATCGGTTAGCTATCACCACTGCGAAAGGAAGGTTAACAGAGCCAAGAAAGAGAGAAGTTTAGGAGCCGCACGGTTTTTTGGCATTGAACCAAACCCCATCCAACATGACAAAATATAAATAAGTTGGAGGGTGTGAAAAGAGAAACTTTGCTCATTCTTGATTTTGACCTTTTCCCTTTTGAGATTGGATAAACTTTTACTCTTAATTTTCGGACGGTGAGTTAGGAACTCGCTTATTCAAGAGCACCACAACGGATCAACATTACAGCAGGACTCGCGTACTAAAACCCCGATGACTAAAGGCTAGTCTTGTACACAAGGCACATACATAATCTTCCGAGTAAAGGGATAATTCGTCCTAAATTTCCTAGTTTTCGACATTACTGGCGAGCTTCGATTTAGTACTGCACTTTACCTCAGTAGAGAATTGTGTCGAGAGTAATTTGAAAATATTAATTTGTTTCATTTATAGTTTTTCCTCAGGCTCCGTTTGTTTTACAGAAAACAACTTCCAAGAAGTTTTTTTTCGGATTTTCTGACGTTCGGTTCACAAAAAATAAACTAATTAAGGAAAACATTTTCCGCCAAGGGATAAACACCTTCAAAAGTGGGAAAAATGTTTTCCACTTTTCAAAAAGAGAAAAACATTTTCCATTTCCATCCACTTTCTTTCACCTCTTGACCAAGCATTTTCTTTCACCAAACACATTTTTCCTTTTATTATTATCTTTTCTTTGCTTTTTGCTTTTTGCTTTTATTTTAAATTTTTTTAATTATATTTCTTTTTTTCTTTTTCATTTTTTCCTTTCTTTTTTCTTCGGTTGGTCGCTGGTCAAAGGCGAGCTTGAGCCTCACCACCGTAATGTGAAATGTTTATTGAGTTTGTAAGCAGAGTAGACAATATCGAGTTGGCAACAAAAGTGAACAATATCAAGCTACCAAATTTTTTAGTCTAAATTCTCTCATAATATAATGGAAATCATTTTTTTTTTCGATTAATGTCCTTTGAAAGAATCTCATCATTTTTCCATTAAAATACTAACGTAGTGCCCGTCTCGCAATGCCGTGGCATCCTAAAATTGATGATTTATTCAGTACATCAATAATTCCCAAATTATCAGTAAAATTATGAAAAAAGTGAATTAATTGCGAAAATTTTTTAAACTTAGTAATTGGGTAATCAAATTCAAAGTCAAGTAACCTAGTTATTAATTCTCCCAAATTTCTATGATAGAGTGAAATTTTTACCGCACTAATTTCTATGTGATCACAAGTCAATAGGACTTTTTTCCCCCACAAAATGAAACTCATTTTCTATTTTCAGCCAAGTGGCGGATCTAGTCACCAAACCCGGAATATTAGCGGACGTTTTGGGCAAGCCGGCTACTCAAGTTTCCAAGTTAAGCAGTTAAACATGTGTGGTTGAGAAACCACCGTCATTGTAGTTTGTAAGGCAAATAACGGTGCCGTTGGCCCATCTTTCTTATTTCCAGTATGTTTACAAATAATTTTTTTCTTTAATTTACTTATGCTAAATACAGAGAATACAAGTTTACATGCACGCTGCATGCTTTGTCTAAACGCGGATTTAAGGATGAAAAAAGAGAAGCAAAAAATCCCGCCAATCTTTTATATAAGTTATAACAGCTCGCTTTGTTATATCAAGTTCATTCCCCTCTCTCTCTCTCACCTCGATTGTCTTCTTCGTTCTCTCTGATATGAAGTCAAGTTCCATTCATGGCCAAGATCAAGTGCATCGAGGCAAGGAAGATCTCCGACATCCGTGACAATCCTTTGATACCTTTTATTTTTGGATTAATACCACAAAAAAATCTCAAATCGTTACACCATGACAAATTTACTTTTTGTTAGTTTTCATTAAATTTTACAGTTAAATTGCTGAGTTAGATGATACGTGACAGTTGATAGGTATACTAGTTTGGGATTTTACAATCCGTTTGTCATAGGTGTACCAGTTTTTATTTTTTGTGGTATTAATCCAATTTAACGAAAAATAACAGAATGTAAATTTGTCACAATTGTATAAATTTAGAGTTTTTAATGATCAAAAAATTAGTTTGGAGTAAATATGTCATCGGTGTATCGATTTAAGATTTTTTGTGGTAAAAAAATTAGTTTTGGGTAAATTTATTATTAAGTATATCAGTTTGGAGTTTTTTTGTAGTATTAATTTTTTTTTTGTCAAAGACAATCCTATGATACATACACACCACTATTTTTGTGATTTTGACCTCTTGACCTCACGTTTATGGAATATTAATAGCCCTCGTAAAAAAGGTCAGATAAATCTCCATTGACTTTATTAAATAAGAAGTCATAATATCTAGGGCTCATGTAATGATAAATGTCGATGCATATATAATGTCTATTTTACTGGTCAATTAGGATTTGACGAGAGCTTTATGAAAAATAATATCATACATAGATAGATTCATTATATGAGTGACGTGACGGTCCAGAGAAAATAATGCACATATATTTAGCAAGATAGGTCAGATAATATTCATTTGATTTGTTCGCTGATTTAGCATTTAATATGAAATTATCAATTTTTTCATTGACTCAGCATTTAGTAAGATAGGTCAGATAAAATTATCGGTGCTTCTTGTCTATTGTTCAGCATCACCACAAAACATATCTCCTCTAATAAAAATGGAAGAATGACTTTCGGTGAAAAGTATTTCGTCGTGAAATCCAATTCCGGTGAAACAGCCCTAAAACACAAACAAAAGAAGCAAGCTGTTCTTGATTTTTTGTTTGTTAAAAAAGTAAAAAAAGGGTTACTCGAAGGTGGTGGTACTACTATGGGCTTGTTTGGTTCGGCTTTGGGGGAATGACTTTCGCAAAATGCAAATGCATTTGAGCTAAAAGGGTTTTTCAAAATGCAAGTAGTATTTGATAATATGTATTTTAAAATTACATTTGAAAGCAACTTTGATCTGAATACTGTTTGGTAAAAATTATGTGTAAAAGAATTTTACTGATATTTAAAAAAAAAAAATTGGCCACCATCGCCAGCCAGATCTGGTCGCTGGTCAACCGCCAACGACCAAATCTGGTCGCCGACGACCTTAGGCAGCGTCGTTTGACCTCGGCGACTGTCGCCTGAGGCCGCGCGACCCCGGTGACTGTCGCCTGGGGATTGCGTGACCTCAGGTGTCGCATGGGTCGCGCAACCCAGGAAACGCTTTCTTGGGTCGCGCGACCTAGGCGACACTTGAGGTTCGGCAACCTCAGGTGGCGTTCGCTGGGGTCGCGTGACTTCAAGCGGTGGTTGCCTGGGGCTACCTCAGGCATCGCCTGGGTAGCACGACCCAAGCGACGCCTGAGGTCCAGAGACCCCAAGCGGCGGTCACTGGGGTCACGTGACCCCCAGGCGGCGGTCGCTGGGGTGCTAGCCCTCAGGTGACGGTGGCCAGCTGCCGGATCAACTACTTGGAAGACAATGAATAATGATGAACAGTGCTTGATTGCATTCTGAAAATGCAACTTCCCAAAGCTCCTCATGGGCTTCATTCAGCCAAAGGCCCTTGAAAAGCTTTGGAAATGCAGTTGCATCTCCTCAAAGCTTCCCAAAAAATTTGCCAAACAACTTCGCATTTGCACAAGAAACTTTAGACCCTCAAAGCAACTTTCTCAAATGCTAAACCAAACAGGCCTATATCAATGGCGGCTATCAAAGTTTGAATTCTCTATCGATGATATAAACCTTGTTATTATCAAAGAATCACATAAAACTTCCCCCCGTATTTGGCCGAAAACAACCTTCTGGTGGTGCTCACATACACAATCCTCGTTTTCCACCCGCTTTTTACTCTTCCTTGTTTTTTCCTTCTTCATCTTTGTCCGATTTGTTTTCTTTTTGGGTTAATACCGTGAAAAACCCAAAACTGGAACGCCTATGATAATTTTATCCCAAACTAATTTTTTGACCATCAAAAACTCCAAACTGGTATATCTGTGATAAATTTATCCTCAGTTTATTTTCGTTAAATTTTACTATCAAATTACTTTGTTAAATAACATGTGGTATTTGACGGATGTATCAATTTTATGTTTTACCTTCCGTTTGTTACAGATGTACCAATTTATGATTTTTTGTAGTATTAATTCAATTTAATAGAAACTAACAAAGGGTAAATTTATCACAAATGTACCAGTTCGGAATTTTTGGTGGTCAAAAAATTAGTTTGGGGTAAATTTGTTACAAGTGTATCAGTTTAGGATTTTTCGTGATAAAAAAATTAGTTTGGGGTAAAATTATCACAAATATGTCAATTTGGAATTTTTCGTGATATTAACCCTTTCTTTTTTCACTTTTTCATGTGCATATGGCCAAGATCAAGTGCATCAAGGCAAGGCAGATCTCCGACATCCGCAACAATCCTATGATTGAGGTTGGTTCATTATCGCTCGTTCTCTCTATCCCACGTCGCTTGTTTATAGATTTTTTGTACTCTTTATATACATGGTCTTTATCTACTAATTAACTTGAATTTTTTTATTGGACATTCCAACGTCTCTTATCTTTGTGGATAGTTTCGATGCTTCCTAAGTTTCATCTTAAATTCTCTCTGTTCCTTGTGCTCTTGATATGGTCTTTAAAAGTAGCGGTCTGTTGTCGATGAAGAACTTGGATGGTGAATCGCATTTAGTTCAGTTGGAGTAGCTCACTTGTATCATTTCATTTCTCTAAGTGTTCTGCACGTTTCCTTCTTCGTTGGAGTAGTTCGCTGAATGATTACAAACAAGGGAAAATATTTGCTCATGTGCTTTTTAGTTGACTGTTTTTTATTACTTTATTAATTTGAGATTGGACGCGATCTATCATAGGTTGATATGACTCTTGAAGACGGGATCTTTGCCAGAGCTGCTGTTCGTATCGGTGCATCCACCGGTAAGATTTATGTTTTGACAATCCTCATTTTGAATCTGCTATCATTTTGGTTGTTCGTATATTTTTTCTGATGAAAATTATGTCCAGAAAATATGGAATCAGTGTAAAGGAAAGCGCCGCCTTGGTTTTTCACGCCAAGCCATCGCGAGGCACTCGGACCGAGATTTGGTGGATGTGCTTATATTGGAAAGGGTGTTCCCAAGGTTGTACAACACTTTCTTTTTGTCGGTCTTGTCGTGTCTATTGTTACGCTTTTACTAGGACCATGGATCAAAGACCCATAATTTAATTCAAAATTATGAAAATGAATCATAACTGACTCAGCTTATAGTTAAGGTATAGGTCGGGATGAGTTGTAAATTGAAAAGCTCACAATAAATTAACTGAAATGGGTTTTGAGTTTGGTGGTTTTGGTCTAACACCTTGTTATAGAGATTTGCTGAGTTTGCTAACTTGGAGAAATACTAAGGCCAGGTGGGTTCACTGCTCTGTTTTTTTAACTTTGCTCGTGGAACCCGTTTCTTGATAAATGTATGGCCCAAAACCCGTCTATATTTTAACTCAAAACCAAAGCCTGAACCTGTTGTATTACTTATGGATGGCCCAGGTCGGACTTTCACCACCGCCTTCATGCTCCTATGCATAACTCGATACCCGAACTCCCTCACTAACTCAACGAGCCGGTCCATGAAGTCACTCATTCTTCAAAGGCAACAATTTAAGGAGAAAAATGCTTTAAAAAAATTGAATCAGGTTGAATATGGTTCGAGAAATTTGCATTGTAAATAAATGAATCAAAACAGGTTAAATGAGTCAATTTGAATCGAACTATTTATGACCCAATCGAAATCTGACCTAGCCCACCCATTTGACGGGCCTTAGTTTTGACTTGTTGAGCTAACTATCATCATTGAATTCATGTGTATTTAGGCTGTAGAGAATATCGACACAATCATCGGCCCTGCTCTAGTTGGAAAGGTTCGTTTGATATCTAATTTCCTTGTTACGGCTTTCCATTTCGTAACAGTTGTCCTTCAGTGGTCTAAGTTCTTTAAGATCCGGTTGTTAACTTGTTGTCCAACTCGTGGCTACTTTATTTGATTTGTAATTTTCTTTGTTTATTGCCTTTTTTAGGATCCCACGGAGCAGTCTGCTATTGGCAATTTTATGGTTTAACAGCTTGATGGAACTGTGAATGAGTGTGGTTGGTGTAAACAAAAGGTACTTGTTTTGTTTATCACCCATGTTGTGGTGATGGATATTGACAATTCTACAATTTTTTCCGTGAAGCTTGGAGCAGATGCTATACTTGTTGTGTCCCATGCGGTCTGCAAAGCTGGGGCTACTGTTAACAAAGTTCCACCATATAAGTTACTTTCAGCAGTGCCAGTTTTCACTGTGTTTGTTTTTGTCTGCATCTTTTCCAATCACTTAATTATTTATTTCTTCACTTATTATACTTTTCTGAGAATTGATCATTACAATTGACACTCTTAAAAAGGTATACCGCAACATTTAATATTAGTTATATTAATACTCACGGTGGTTTATATGAAACTTATTTCTTCCTATAACTAAAGTTATAAGGCAAGGAGATACTCTAAGTAGCAGGACTATGGTTGACTTGATCATTTCCACCGTAATTCCACTGTCCATTCAAATCAAAATATGCTAACTTCGTTTCCCTCTCTTCTTGGTTGCAGCATATTGCTAACCTTGCGGGTAACAGAAGATTGGTATTGCCTGTTCCTGCTTTTAATGTTATTAATGGAGGCTCGCCTGCTGGAAACAAACTTGCAATGCAGGTCTGCAGTCTGCTTCTTAACTACAATTTGCTAATATATCTTTTTTAGGATTTCTCAATCTTATGCACCTATACTGCAGAAATTCTTGATTCTTCCAGTTGGAGCTTCATCATTTAAGGAGGCCATGAAGATGGGTGTGGAAGTGTATGACCATTTGAAGGTGTTAAAATCTATATTTTTCAAATTTGTATTGAAAATAACCCTTCTCAAACTGTCAAACTGTTAAAAGACACGATAATTGAGACTTGTCTGTTATTGTGCATTAGTTTGCGTTGTCTTTCGTTATAACATGAACAAAATGGAGGATCAAACATCTAAGGTGAAAGTTGGTTAATGTGGTTTCGTCACATTTTTAGCTATTATTTTTTTAAATACGAGTCTTTGTTTGATTGACGATTTTTGTACTTTGCTTTAGACTGTAATCAAGATGAAATATGGTCAGGCTGCAACTATGTCTGTGAAGCAGGTGGATTTATTAAGGTGAAAGTATTGTTTTATGAAATGCATGAAATCGCGGCAACTTTTCTTCTCACAGAATGTTGTTGTTAGTCTTTTCACCTTTGTTGTTTTCCACTACTTCAGGAGAATGAAGAGGGTCTAGAGTTGCTCAAAGAAGCCATTGAAAATGCAGATTACAATGACAAAGTGAGTTCTTGGCCCAACCATCTGATACCGTTGGATGCACTTCAATTGTTCTTTTTCACTTTTATTTTACTTTTATTTTTTTTTCTTTATTTTTTGGAGGTGGGGGGGTATTTAACTTTATTGCCTTTTTCATCTATGGAGAGGGGGACTTACAGAGAGTTTCCTATAATGTACCTTTTCTATTTCAGGTTTTATTGGAATGGAGGTTGCTGCATCTGAATTCTATGGACCAGATAGAACCTATGATATGAATCTGCAGTCAAATGCATTTTCTGAAGATGCTCCCTCAAGAAATCAATTTCCATGAACGTCGATAGCTTGAATATGTGGTTCTTGTAGTCGTCCAGAAACAGGATTCCTCTTCTATTTCTATTGGTTTATGCAGAACAATGATGGATCTCAGAAGATCCCTGGAGATGCTCTCGGTAATGCGTACAAGTCACTCGTGTGATTACGCTATTGTGGCGATTGAGGATCCCTTTGACCAGGATGACTTGGAGCACTATGCAAAGATGACCGATGAAATCGGTGAACATGTCCAAATTGTGCGAGGTGATCTGTTGGGCACCAACCTCGTGGTGAGCTTGTGAACTTCGTCTACGCAACTCCCTCCCTCCTTCCATCCCTCCCTCCCTACCTCCCTCCCTCCCTCTCTCTCTCTCTCACATAATCTTTTATACTCTGCAGAGGGCGAATAATGAGAGAACTTGCAATGCTCTCCTTCTAAAGGTACATCCCAGATCATCGCTTTTGAACACGCAATCCATAGCTGACTATATCTACATTCAACTGACTGGAATGACCGTACAACAGGTTGATCAAATCGGATCTGTTACTGAGACCATTGAAGCTGTGAAGATGTCAAAGCTAGCTGGGTGGGGAGTGATGGCTAGCTGCGGCTGTCTGGGACAGCTACAAAGTATAGGCAATACATTCCTACCTAAAATGTTTTGCTTTGGCGAATGTACAGAACTTCGCATTGGAGACACAGTAGAGGCTTTTATTGCCGACCTTTCTGTGGGTCTGGCCACGGTAAATACACAGCAACAGTTTGACCTTATATGGACTTTCTTTACCGTTAACCAACCAGTTCTTTTGGCATTATTCTTGTGGTCAGGGTCAAATTAAGACTGAAGCTCCACGCAGGTTTGAGCGGCGGGCTATATATAACCGGGTTCGTATAGTTCCTCGTTTTTTTTAACCTGGTTACATTAAGTTGCTCTGCCTGTAGGTAGATCATTTCTTGTCATTAGATTAGTCATGACTCGTGTCTGTATATGCACAGCTCATGCAAATTGAAAAGGAACTCGGTGCGGAAGCTGTTTATGCTGAAGCACACTTCCGCAAGCCCGTTGAACCCGACTAGAGAACAACGGACATCCTTATTGGTGTGGATCTAGGTGTTTGGCTTGCTTTTTCTGATCTTGAGCAATAATTCTGGTCCTAAGGCCTGAACGATGTAACGTTAACGATGAGGTACCATCCCGTCTGCTTTGAGATCGATTTTATCTTTTCTTTCCCTCTCTTTTGATGTCAGATCGCAGCTGTTGGTCTTCTATTTTTGTTCATTTTCTCTCTGTTTTTCTAGTTGAACTCGTATGTTTACTGAATCTAAGGATGCCTGTCCGCCGTCACTGTGATCAGATGGACCGTTCATTTTATGCACTTAAAACTGTGTCTTGCCATCCAAAATGTCACCTCCATTTTCACTTTGAAACTGCATTAAAAAAAAAAAAATGGGGCATGAGATCAAAATTAATTGGATCAAGTGGGGAGACAAAAACACAAAATATTTCCACGCCCGCCACCGTCCAAAGAAGACAAAGGAATAAAATTTCAATGCTGAAAATTGAAGATACATGGTGTAGAGACCCCAACGTTATAAACCAGCATATCGCCAACTATTATGAAACCTTATTCGAAACTGTGGGTACTAGGAACTTCAGGCCAATCCTAGACCAAAGCCCCTTCCCAAGCCAACATGAGATGAATGAGGCATTGATGGCAGTAGTTACTGTAGTCATAAACAAGCGATGTTTCAGCTAGGTGCAACAAAAGCCCCAGGACCGAGAGGATGAATGGCCAGTTTTACCATCACCATTGGGAGGATCTACAACATGATATTCACAGCCTTGTCAGCAATTTCTTCCAATCCTACCTTCCGTCCCATCCAGAAAGCATCACAGAGTTTAGACCCATTAGCCTTTGCAATTTCAGCTACAAGATAATCTCAAAGGTAATGGCGAATCGCCTCAAACCCTGGCTTCCGAATCTAATTGCCACCACAGAACTGCCTTTGTGAGTGGAAGGTTGATTCAAGATAACATAATCATAGTCCAGGAGGTCCTCCATCAACTAAGAACTTTTCAAGCAATCCTAAAGTTGGATATGCAAAAAGCTTACTTGGGACTTCCTTTGCGCTAGCATGTTAAAGATGGGCTTTTGTCGAGTGGGTGTCATTAGTGAAACAATGTATTTCCTCACCCACATTCAGCGTTAAAGTGAACGGTGAGCCTTTAAAGTATTTCCAGCCATCACGGGGTATCGACAAGGAGATCCTCTATCTCCTTATTTGTTCATAATCATGGCAAATATGTCTCGACTCTACTAAGAAAGGCTATTGATGATGGGAGTCCTACATCAAACTGAATAGGAACTTTTGTCACACTTATTTTTTATATGATGCTATTTTCTTCCCGGATGGCACATTAGGAGAATGCCAAAATTTGGCAAATATCCTAAACCAATCTTTACTGAAAAGCAATAAATCTGAACAAATCTGGAATCTTTTTAGTAAGGGCTGTCCTCAAATCCTCAAAAGAAATATGGCCTACTAAGAGTTCCAATTATGGAGAAAACCGGAAATATCTTGGTATGCCATCAGATTGGGGACAAACAAAAAGCGCTTGTTCACGTGGATAAGGTTGAAAATATGAAGTTGGAAGGCTGGAAGGAAAAGCTGCTCTCAAAGGCGGGCAAGGAGATCCTAATCAAAAACAGTGGTACAATCACTCCCTCAATACGCAATGTCTATTTTCAAAATACCTATCTCTGTGTGCAAAGCGATTGAACAGAAAATAGCTTCCTTCAGGTGGAAAATGTTATGCCTCAAAAAATCGGGCATTCAATCGGAAGAAATGGGAAATCCTTAAAGAAAGGAAAATAGGACGGGGATTGGGCTTCAAGGACTTAGTTACCTTCAACAAGGCGATGCTAGGAAAGCAAGCGTGAGATTGACGAAAACCCATCTGCGTTGTGGTGCCAAATACTGGAAGGCATTTATTTCCCAAACAGAAATTTTTGGAAAGCAACTAAGGGATCCCGACCGTCATGGGGGTGGCAAAGTTATTAATGGGAAGGGATTCCATAGGCCCTGATGTGAGATGGCAAGTCGGCAATGGTGAGAGCATCAACATAAGAGAGGACAAATGGCTCAAGGGAGAGTCATAGGTGGTCCCACAAACCGGAACTCATAGATCAAGATACAAAAACGTGGGATGTTGATCGGCAACAAGACTATTCCCGGAAGAGATTGTGTCCGAAATTAAGGCCACTAGGATCAAGCCTATCCAGACACAGATATAGACAAATATGGAACGGAGCTACAACAGGAGAATATTCTAATTGGTTACTCCAGATTTGGTTCCAAGGAAAACATAGGAAAAGCCTCATCCTCTTACCAGCAACCTACCTTTGGACAAAGATTTGGAAATTAAAGCACAGAACCAAAAATCGGTTGTTCATTTGGAGTAGGTTTGCTTTGCCAACGTCGGAAAATTTATATAAAAGAAGGGCCTTACCTGTTTGTCCAATATGCCGCGGATGGAGCATATCTTCACCCTCTGATTGGACCAACAACATATGGTCAGACCCAAGAATCCAGATGGACGTATCACCAATGAATATAACGAGGATGGACAAATGGATCGATCTTGCACGAGTCCTCCGCAAATATGGAAGGCGAGGAATGCCCGGTGTTCAATCAAATTAACCCAAGCTCTAAACAGCAACTATCAAAACTTACTTTAGTGAGATGAATTCAACGCGTTTGGATCTTGGATTTAGAGATTAATCATTATGGGGTTCGTCAAAATCCTTGAATGGGTTTGAAGGACCTACAAATTTGGAAAACAACATTTAAACCTAATAGGACCCATGGGCCTTGAGAAGTCTGTTTGTTGATTGTAATGCAATTCTCTCCCAATTAAAGGCAGTTTCCTGGTTCATTGCCCACGAAACAGCAACCAAGCAGCGATTGGTTGGCCAAAACCATCAGCGGGAAGCTCTACCTTCTAACTGGATATCTAAACCACCTCTACCTCTTTGGGAATTACTTTGTAGTGACTCCTGTCATCGTCTATCTTGTAATACATTCCCTACTGTTTGAATGGAAAGTAATATTTCGTCCAAAAAAAAAAAAAAAACTGCATTAAAATGGGTGTTCCAACCAACGGATCCTCTTTGGGGCCTTGACATCACCCTAAAAACAACTTTGTGTAGCAAATTTCGTCATGATCATAACCTGTCCGAAGATATCACTTCCTATCCATTTCTAACTTTTTTTCTGTCTATATCAAGCCTCAACTTTTTGTCTTTTGCCAAAATTTTCTCTAATATGTTATGGACTTTAACATAAAATCCCCAATTCAACTCACTAAAGTAATCAGGTAGGCGCAACTCTCCATAGTACTTCTTTAGTAATTATCTAATTTGCGAACAAGATTGCTTACTGAAAACTCATGCACTATAAACCTTCAATTAGGAAACCTAAAGACTCGGCTCATATAAGGTTGAAAATATTTAAGAGAAATGTCCATAGAAATTAAAAAACCCTATGAGCAGTTAGGCTTGAAGGGGGGGTGGCTATTACTAAAACATCGTCATTGATTTAACCCATGGACCACGAAGGAAATA
The DNA here is from genome assembly GCA_024733475.1 of Syzygium grande. Lineage (NCBI taxonomy): Eukaryota > Viridiplantae > Streptophyta > Magnoliopsida > Myrtales > Myrtaceae > Syzygium > Syzygium grande. Next base: position 13,911,006 of record JAMXDD010000004.1, on the reverse strand, counting down.
ATGGTTTTCTAGTCATTGACAGGAATAGGGTTCAGTGTCGGGTTTTTACACTACAAAATCCGAATCCCCGTAATTATTTCTCTCAATTGGTCACATACTCGTCCCACTACCTAAAACTCATTTAGGTTTCATTGGTATTTGGGCGGATAGGCTACCCGATTGTATCCGTCCGATCTCCATCCCTAAACAATCAGCTGATCATATCCAATTACTTTAGTGAGATGAGTTTGGAATTTATTAATGTCAAAATCCTTAATGGGTTTAGGACGAATTTGGAAAACAACATAAACCTAATAGGACAAGATTGGGAGAGGTCCCTAGATGAATGCCATAGAGCCATTGATGGAGAGAACTACCAAAAAAGTTATAAACATATTGCAATTGTGCCAATTTAATTATGAACTTTTTAATTATGCCAATTGAGTCTTAAACTTTTTTACATTTTTCCAATTGAGTCCATTCAATCATTTTTGGACAAAAATCGTTAACGTGGACACCTGCCATCTTACATAGCACGACGATGATGTGAATATTTTAATAATTTTTTGAATTTTTTCTTTTATTCCTTGGACTTAGGGTCGGTGAGGGCAAAGGCACGCGACCCTTTTCCCATATCTTGCGAAGGCCACAGCGGTCTCGCCCAATTTGGGCGAGTGAGGCTATTTAGGCCCTAAGTTCAAGGAAAAAAAAATAAAAAGCAAAGAAAAGAAAAAAAAATTAAAAAATGTACATGTCAGCACTAGCCATCCTATATGACACGGCCGGTGTCCAGGTCAGCGATTTCTGACTAAATTTACTAGATAGACTTAATTGGCAAAATGTGAAATGGGCATTGTTAATGTCCACGTCGGTGATTTCCTGTCAAAATTGATCGGATAGACTCAATTAACAAAATGTGGAAAGGTTTATGAGTCAATTTACACAATTAAAGGGTTTAAAATTGAATTATCACAATTGTAATAAGTTTATGACTTTTTTTGATAATTTTTTAGATATGTTCACTAGAAGTCCTAAAACTTGTCACCAAAATACAATTAAGTTCTAAAACTTATTAAAAGTGCAATCAAATCCTAAAATTTGTCAAATTGGTTCAAATGAGTTTTAAAGTTAACACCGTCAAATTTACTAATGAAAAATACTGACGTGGCTTATTTTAATATTTTCTCTCTCCTACATGGCGATGATGTAACTAAAACGATATTGTTTTGGCCCAAATTTAATTTTTAATACTACTTTTATTTAAATTAAATTTAAAAAATAAGCTAAAATTTTAAAAAAAAGGGAGGAGGAGGACAAGCGGGGAGGGAGGGCCCTCCCCTCGTTGTTGCCCCACCATTATCAGGAGTGGGCGGCGAGGGTGGGGGGACAACAGGTAGGGGTCGCCGGGCCCCTAGCCAGGGGCCGGCGACCCTCGCCGACTGCTAGAGAGGGGTCATTGCCCTCCCCCAGATCAAGCAAGGGTCGCTGGCCCTTGCCCAAACCTGGCCGAGGGTCACTAGTGGTGACCCTTCCCTAGATCGGGTGAAGGTCAGCTACCACTGGCAACCCTCGGCCAGGTCTGAGCGAGGGCAGGCGACCCAGGCGATCCTCCCCTGATCTACGGGAGGGTTGTGACCCCCGCCTATTGTCCCCCCACCCTTGCTGGTGGCTCCCAATGATGGTGGGCAATGGCAAGGAGGGCAAGCCCTCCCTCCCCACCTGTTGTCCTACTCCTTTTTTTAAGCTTATTTTTTAAAATTAAATTTAAATAAAATTAATATTAAAAAGTCACATCATCGTCATGTGAGATAGAAAAAATAATAAAAAAGCTACATTAGCATTTTTTTGTTAGTCAAATTGGACGGTATTAACTTTAGAACTCGATTGAATCAATTTGACAAGTTTTAAAATTCGATTGCATATTTTGTAAGTTTTAGAACTCAATTGCACTTTAGTAATAAGTTTTAGGACTTCTAGTGAGCATATCCCATAATTTTTCCTTTGACGAGTAATAATTGTCAATAGTGTTTGTCTTGTGAACTTGATAAATATATAGAGTTGCCATCGGAAATTAGGTCAACGGGTCGTCTTCAACCACAACTCCGTCATGACATTCAAAGGACGCATTTTTCTGTTTTATTCCTAGTAGGCTTATGTCCTCCGGCTTTAAAGGCTTGCATATGTGTAATTCTCCAGAGAAATCTCACTATAAGACTGGACAAAAGGTAATGGATGAGTGGATCGGTTCATTAGTTAGGCTTTGTTTGTTTTGTGTAAACATTTTCCTCATTTTTTGGCATTTGGTTTGTTTGAAAAAATGAGTCAACGAAAAACCTATGCTTAAATTCAAGGAAATAATTTCCCTTTTTAAAAATCACAAAACATTTTCCAAAATATAACTAAAAATTGGCGCTTGGAACTGAAACTCTACATTTGAACATGAGAATCTCAACTCTTGTTCCCGAGTCTCCAATGCTCGGGCCGAGTCCATCAAGGCCAAGCTTGCATCCATTGAGGCCGAATGTGGGTCCATTAAGGCTGGGCTCGAGACCTTTGTGCCAACGCTTGAGCCCTCGATGCCCATGCCCTAGTCAATCGAGGCTAGGATTGAACCCCTGGTGCCAATGTCTTATGCCTTGACAATCGAGCCTGTGTCCATAAAGGCTGCGCTCGAGTCCTCAACGCTTGAGCTCTAATCCCAGCACTCAGGCCCGGGTCCACAAAGGCCATGCATGAGTTCTCGACACTTGGGCTCAAGTCCTTGAGTAATGATATGTTTGTTCTTATTTTTTAAAAATCAAATTTTAATTATTTTTATTTTTTTAAAAAAAGTCGATTTTTAAAATTTTTTATTCTTTTTGGTTTTTTTTCTTCCTCGGGCAGCAATCTTGAGAATTGCCCGATTCGACAAGTCTCGAGCTTGCCGGCCTCAAGCGAGCTTGACCTTGCCAAATCCGGTGAGGTGTAGCCTCCCTAAAGTCTTTGGCGAATCTCAAGCTTGGTGAAATCTGGTGAGTCTCAAGCCTCGCCTAAGGCTCCACATCACATGTGGCCAGTCACCAACCAGCAAAGATAGAAGGAAAAAGAAAAGTAAAAAGAAAAAGAATAAAAAAAATCCAATTTTTTGATATTTTCTTTCAAGAAAATCAAATTAGATTTTTCCATGCCAATTGGTGGAAAATATTTTCAAGCTCATATTCAGGTTTTAGCCAAATATCGAAAAATATTGTCATTTTTTTAGAAAACATTTGTCAGAAATGTCACATTTTCCAAAAAACGAACAAATGGTGTATTTGCTTGAGGGAAAGTGTTTTTGGGGATTCATTTTTTAGACTTTCACCTGTTTGGTTCGACGAAAATGATAAATCAACTAAAAACACTTTATAGTCAAGGAAAATATTCATGTATAAAATTATGAAAGTGAATTTCCTAATCTAAGAAGGTGAAAATACTTTTCAAAATTGCTCATCTTGAATTTATTTTTTCTTTTTTTGCTTTTTTTTTTTTCTTTTTTTTCTTTCTTTTTCCTTTTCCTTCTTCCTCCCTCCACCAGTTGCAAGCCTTGGCGACAAGCCACAAGCGTGGGTTGGCGAAACAAATGCATTTTGAAATCATTTTCCAAATGAGATCCAATTATCATAAAACTTTTTCGATCTCATATTACCAACCAAAGAAAAACTAGCCATTTTCTTGAAAAATGATTTCTCGGAAAATGTTTTCCGTGAAACAAATGCAGTGTTTCTTTTCTCCCCTAATGTCGAGAGTCTACACTCTTTGACTTTTGGATTTAAACCATCCTTTCTCTGACAATTTTTAATTCTACGCCACCTTTTTTTTTTTGCAGCAAAATTCTACCCCACTTTTGAATTGATTCAAAATTCAATCTTTTATCCACTTCTTTTATTTCAATGTCTACCATCTCTAAGTACATGTTTCACTTTTGGGGTGGCAAGAGTAGGCTGAACGAGATCTCATTTTTTGTAATTCAAATCAACATAACTATTTAGAGATGTACTATAAAAATTTGAAATTTCCTTTTGTCCTTCACCGTTGAAATTATTGTCAATTTATCTTGCAATGTGGAAATGAAGATGCATGATGGCATATCATCCGATGGGCATTGCGGCTCATTTAATTCTTACTATTCTCTGTTCAAAGTTTTAAAAGGTATCGTTTTTGTCCTCCGTTATATTAAAATTCAAATATTAATCAGGTTCCTCTTTTAGGAGCTTATCAATTTTTGTCGTTTTTAGACGCTAAAAAATTGGTTTTTAAGTATTTACATTTTCAAAAATCCACCTACAAATAACAAGTTTAATTTTTTTATTACTTAAATTCTATGGATTCTTTATTTAGTGATCCTAAATATCAAAAAGTCCCATTGACCTTCAATCCTCTTCATAGTTCACCGCTTATCCATCACAACAACGCAAGTATATTTGATATAGAGTTTCAATTTGTTAGCAATTCCTGTGTAGTACAACAATGAAATGAAGGAGAGGTTATCTAGGCTTGCTAGATAAGTCTAAAGACCGATTGAGCCAAGTCGTCAGATTTCTTCCACATCACATGCGATTAGACCGAGTCAAGTGTTATGTTGGAGTTCACCCTCTTGCGCTCTATATATATGCTGGTCTCGGTCCAAGGTTCCTTGCATTTAAGCCCAATTTATTTCGTAGAAAATAAATAATTTAAAAAATATTTCCCTAAAAACGATCACTTGTATGGTTTATAATAATTAGTTAATGGAAAATATTTTCATTATTGAAAATAATTTATATCTAAATATTTTCGTGGACAATGAAATATTTATCATTTATTCATTTTCGTAAACAATACATGTCATCATATTTAGAAAAAAATATTTTCCAAATCATTTATTTTCCACGAAACAAACGGAGTCTTAAAATGAGCATTTTTGCTCACTGTTCCTCTCATGTAGATAATCGTCCACATGCTAAATCCACAAACTCATCGTTTATCAAGAGCACATAAATCGAGCCTAATAATTTCCATTATCTCCTCTAGTGGAGCACTTACATGGTCCTCAATTACCAAGAAGCTAGCCCTCACCCGCGTATGCGATTGCTTTTTTTATTCTCGCGCTCGACAAATTAATGAGCGTACATAACTCTATCTAAATAAAAAATAAATAGACACATAAAACTAAGGAATCTGTAAACTAAAATAAATTGGGGATTTGAAACATACGTTCTCAAATGCAACCATGATCATGCAATTCTGTCGTGGAATCATCAAATTTCATACTTTTATAAAAGATAAAGAATTGTTCCATATGTCTACATAAAAGAAATAAGGAAAAAAATTGAAATGAAATGAATCAAAGGCTTTCACAGTGCTCTCGAGTCTCGACCGAGCATCGCCAGCTTTCCTTTTTCTTTAATTGCTGAAAGTGTTGCTATCTTAATTAAACTGTGTCATTAATAGATCTTCGATAATCACCCGGCAGTCGATCAGGACAAATCGGCTACTCAAAGAATCTGATACATCCCATTGATATCTAAAAATAATAATAATAATAAAAAGAATAAAATCCTTGAAGAAATAAATTACCTACCTAGATTAGATGTATAATTATATATAAGCCAAAGTATACTTTCATAATTAGTACACCTCCCAAGGAAGGAAACACAGTTATTATTGATACCCTTTTGCCAAACCTTATTGAGCTAAGTATGGTAACTCATCAAATATGGTAACTGGATATCGTCATTTACAAGAGTTCTTTTCTTTAAAAAATTGTAAGACGACTCTATAAATATGCAAGTCAACCCCATTTTCCATCAAACACTCCGTGTTCATTCTAAGTTAAACTCATTTCCATCTCACACATCTATATAATACACTCAGAGAACGCACATGAAGCTGAAGGTAATTACATGATGTTTTAATTACTTGTTTGACAGATTGTATTGTTTATAGGGAAAAATAATAAAAAGCTTCTAACATGTTTGATGAGTGCTAATTGATCTGCCGGGGCATAGTGCAGCAAAAGATGATTATAAGGATGCCAATGAACAGCAACAAATGCAGATCAGAAGCCTTACGGGTTGTTGCTCGTGCACAGGGTTAGTGATTTCAGTCTCGTCCCAAAAAATTCACTTTTGTTTGTCACGAGTTTTACCCTTTTTTTACGAAATGTTTTTCGTTATTTTCTTGTTGGGCAGGGACTATGATCTCCGTGTCGATAGGAGGGTTGTATGGTGACGAGCTGGTCGTGACGGGAGAAGGAGTAGACCCGGTCACACTGGTTCAGTCTCTCGGGAAGAAATTCCAGCAGGCGACCATATTGAGAGTGCAACCAATTAGCGATGACAAAGGAAGCAGTTGTTGGCATTACATTCGGAGATTTTTCTCCAATTGATGATCATGGTTACACATGGCCGAGGCAACATTCGCCGGCCTATATAGAGTACCCGCAATACCCAGTTTACCATGTAGCCCAACATACATTGGACCCATCGGACCGGCCGAGCATATGCAACATCATGTGATAAAGATCGACACCCATTGAACAGCTTCCTCTGTTTTTCAGCTAGGAAGCTCAAGAAACAACAATTCTTGGCTATTAGAAATAATTGAATTACATGCATCTTCTGGTAATTCAGCCTCTTTGGAAGGTGTTCTTCTGTTTCCTTCCAATAATATTCGTGTCAGTTGGTATAGTTGTGGCTAAAATTTTTTGGGTCATTTCTAATAAATCTGTTTGTTATCTAATTGATATAACTTTCCTCTTCTATTAAGTCCAATCACAAGTTGCATGTTTCTTTAAGAGGAATGTTTATTGGATCCAAAATATTTAATTAAGCATATATTCATGCACTTTCTTTAGTGGAGGCAACGCTTTGTGTGAGATTTGAGCAGGTAGTCCCAAGAAGGCCTAAGCAGGAGAGTTTTGAGAAGGTGTAAAATGTTAAACCATTCTCAATTTTCCCTCGCCAGCTCTCTTTTCTGTTTAATTTTGAGTAAATTAAGAGGCACTTGCTCTGGATATGGGAAGGTTGGCGACAGTATAGGGAATGTGGTAATTCCTCGCTTCGTTATCACATGAATTTGATGCAGCTAGTTGTTCTATGATAACATACTGGACTCAATTCACAGTGACAACACGATATGTGTCACACCCCAAGTCCTACAGGAATAGGGGTGGTGACGCAGCCATCATTTTCTTTACCTGAAGAATGCAACCTTAAAGTCAAAACAACGTATCAGAGTTTTTATAATCCAACAAATCGTATCTATACATATCGAATGCAAACCCAAAATTCAAGTACCGAAAGTTCCTGCTATCAACGCTCTCGTCCTACTTGATGCTAACTAAGGGACTTGAAAAAGATTTGTAAAAAGTGGTTTAACCAACCACAGCCCAGTGAATGATACATCTTTTCTAAGTGGATCAAACATTCATTATGTACGTTTATAAAATAGTATCATATCTCATCGATTCCAAATCTAGTATACAATATATGTCATATATCAAAAGTGAATGATATATTTTCAACAAAACTTTTATGTATAAGATCAATCAACAATATTAACTCCCACCCACCTGCGCATGGCCGAGTTGGTGGGCACTTTCCTTCCCTCCTCAGAGGTTCTAGGTTCAAATTCCCGCTTGGTTCCATAATTTATGTCACGCCCCGGACCCCACCAAGCTCGCGACATCCCGACCACGGTCGATTATTTGAACGCGACGTCCCAGGACGCGTCGCCGACCCAAACGAATTACGCAAGCGGAAGCATATAGAATAACCCAGATAATAAAAACATGACTAAGGAATAGACCTTTAAAATTTAATAAACACCCGACATTAAAAAGGCTTCAATATTACAAAGATAACCCGGCTTCCAAAAATTAAACCACAATTTTCAAAAGAGGGGGGGGCGGTGGTTAACAAGCCTATCTTCTCTACAAAAAGGAGTACTCAAAATACAGGGATAATCTGATCTATCCTTTAATCCCTGTGGTACTCCGGCGGTCCTTCTCTGAATCCATCACGGTCGCGGATCTGAAAGTGGTTATGTAATAACCGTGAGATAGAGTCTCAATAAGCAACAACCTAAACCTAACCTAGGCTAATGCGTACCCAGACCAGTCTAACATACGAACTACCAAATAATACAATCAATTTCGTATGAGGGGCTTACCTCGCCTCGATCCACGTGCCAATCCTGCATATTAGTTCAAGCATAATAATGCAAGAATAAATCACGGCCACATCACGATCACCAGCACACACACTTCCACTCGAAATCAGTCAATCCACACAAGCACCCAACCCATCCAACCAATCATCCACACGCACCACCAGTCAATTCAGTCACACTCAGCCAGTCAATCCAATCACACCCAGCCAGTCAATCCAGTCACACTCAGCCAGCCATTTCAATCACACCCAAATCACATGCGTGTCCGAATTCTCACAACTCGCGCCACTGCGCCTCAGACCCAATCTCACAGGCTCACAAGCCTCACATTTCAATCAATTCTCATGGCCGCCGTCAACACGTCCCAAGCCATATCATTCAATTCATTTTCATTGGCCGTCAACCGTCCCAAGCCACGATATTCGAACAATTTCCAACGACCGACGTAAACACGTCCCGGTTTAATCACACCTTTAACGGGCTACCGTCAACACGTCTCAAGCCCGCATTCCAATTGGCCCATCGGCCGATCATGCCTTCACGCGGACCGCCATCAACACGTCCCAAGTCCGCAGCCCTCCGATCGATCCGGGCTTAATCTCTCACAGGCAGGCACACGCCACTCGATTCAATTAAATCCACGCCAAATCACATCAAATCACACATACCCAACATTCAATCCGAAATCACGATTAGCCACCTCATCCACCAACCCGACATTCAAGTCGGTCACGCACAATTCACTAATCAAGCATACTATTCAATCTAATTTAAATTGCATAAGTAAATCACCATAATACTCAATTAATGCTCGCCCTAACCGTTCTAGCCCGAAATTGGTCAATTAAATACCCAAAATACTAAGTAGGTCTACTAAATTTTGGAAAAGTCGGCTTACCAAATTTCGCAAGGCGAGAGAGAGGAGGAGGGCGGTCGAGGCGAAGCGACGGAAGCGGCGCGCCAGATGGCGACGATGCGGGCGCCGGCGGCCCGGACGGCCAGCCGGCGGCCGCGCGCAAACGTCCGGCGGGCTTGAGCAGAAAGCGAACCAGGTGCAGCGGCGAAGGGGACCAACGAAGAAGAAGAAGGAAAGAGAGAAGAGGGAGAAGGAGGAGAGAGGAAAGAGGAGAGAGGAGAGAGAGATGTCTGGGGGGGATAAGGGGGCATGCAGTGGGGGGAGGGGACGGAGGGCAGAGGGGGGGGGGGGGGGGGGAGGGAAAAGAGGGAGAGAGAGAGAGAGAGAGAGAGAGAGAAGAAAAAAAAGGAAGAGAGGACACACGCGGGGGGGGGTTCCGGCCGAGAGAGAGAGAGGAGAGAGGATAGAGGAGAGAGAGAGAGAAAGAACAAAAATTTAAATTTTTAAGCGCGAATCAGTGGACACGGTCTAAATCAAAAATCAACTAATCGGTCCCGATTCCACTTCGGAAAAAGGCCTAACGGTCTGAAATAAATCTCGACAAAATTCTAGGGCACACGGTCAAAATAAAATAACCCAAACCGCACTACGAGAGAGGTCTACCAGTCCAAATTTGCACCCGGTCCAAAAATTCACTTTTTCACTTTTCCCGATAACCTCGACACTGGCTGCAATAATATCGACACCGTCCAATTTATTTCGTCCCGAAACTCCCGGAAATCGACTGCCAAGTTCAGGGTCTAAATTAACGGCCAAATTCGATCGAGTGCGATTCTAGCAAAATTTCTATTTTTAAAAACAAGAACCCGAGAGTGATCGGTTCCCCCGGCGAAATTTTCTTATAAAGCGATCGACGAAATACTGCTTTTATAAATCCCCAAAAATGGGCCAAAATCCGGACTGTTACAATTCTTCCCCCTTACAAAAATTTCGTCCTCGAAATTTACAACCCAACCCGACTATTCAAACAAATGGGGGTATTAGTGTCGCATCAATTCTTCGCTTTCTCACGTCGCACCTTCAGTTCCATGATGCTCCCAAATCACCTTCACCATCGGAATTTTCTTGTTCCGCAATACTCTTTCTATTCTGTCCTCGATCCGCACCGGCCTTTCCACGTACGACACCCTGTCGTCACACGTCTACTTGCTCAAAATTCAATACGTGGGTCGGGTCCGGTTCATACTTCCTCAACATAGACACGTGGAACACATTATGGACATGAGATAAACTCGGCGGTAACGCGAGACGATAAGCCAAGGTGCCTATTCTCTCTAAGACCTCGAATGGACCCACGTACCTTGGGCTCAATTTTCCTTTCTTACCAAACCGCGACAATCCTCTCATCGGTGACACCTTGAGGAATACGTGGTCCCCCACTTGGAACTCCAACGGCCTACGTCTCCGGTCCGCATAACTCTTTTGACGGCTCTGAGCGGTCTTCAACCTTTCCCGGATAATCTTCACTGTTTCCACCGACTGCTGAACCAATTCTGGACCCGTTATACTTCTTTCTCCTACCTCATCCCAACACAACGGTGTTCTGCAAGCCCTGCCATATAATGCTTCAAATGGTGCCATTCTGATACTCTGCTGAAAACTGTTGTTGTAGGCAAATTCTACCAAATGCAACTGTTCTTCCCACTTGCCCTGAAAATCTAGCACACACGCTCTCAGCATATCCTCCAAAGTCTGAATAGTCTTTTCAGACTGACCATCTGTCTACGGGTGATAGGCCGTGCTGAATTGTAACTTAGTTCTCATAGCTGATTGCAGACTTTTCCAAAAATTCGCAGTAAACCGGGGATCACGGTCCGAAGTGATCGATACTGGTACTCCATGAAGACGAATTATCTGACGGACATACAATTCTGCCAGCCTTTCCAGCTCGAAGTCCTTTCGCACTGCCAGAAAGTGCGCTGACTTGGTCAATCTGTCTACTATTACCCAAATAGAGTCGTGTCCTCTCTGGCTCCTTGGAAGTCCCGTTACAAAGTCCATTGTGATGTGCTCCCATTTCCATTCTGGGATTTCCAACGGCTGCAACATTCCACCAGGCTTACAATGTTGTGCCTTCATTTGTTGACACGTCAAACATTTGGCCACATGCTTGGCCACGTCCACTTTCATTCCATTCCACCAATAATGCTGACGAAGGTTCTGATACATCTTAGTGCTGCCCGGGTGAATACTGTAATTGCTCCTATGAGCCTCCGACAAAATCTCTTCCTTAAGTCCCAAATCATCGGGCACGCACAAACGTCCTCGAAACTTAAGAATTCCATCCTCGGACACCTGAAAGTCCGGCTTCCTCTTAGTGTCATCCATACTCACTATTTTCTAAATCTCAAGGTCCGTAGACTGCAACGCCTTGATCTTGACTTGCACTTCCGGCTCAATCCTTAACGTCGCCATTAGACTGGAGAGATGTCCTACCTCGAACTTAAACTCCGAGTCCCGCGCTCCTTCCAATAGAATCCACTCCTTAACCAACAATTGCGCGATGCTCGATTTCCTGCTCAAGGCATCCGCTACCCGGTTGGCCTTTCCGGGGTGATACAATATGTTGCAGTCATAGTCCTTAAGGAGTTCCATCCATCGACGCTGTCTCATATTTAATTCCTTTTGGGAGAATAAGTACTTTAGACTTTGATGGTCCGTAAAAATCTGAAATTTCTCCCCACACAAGTAGTGTCTCCAAATCTTAAGGGCGAAAATGATCGCGGCTAACTCCAAGTCGTGCGTTGGGTAATTCTGTTCATGAGGCCTCAATTGCCGCGATGCGTATGCTACCACTTTCCCATGTTGCATTAACACGCATCCCAATCCCCTTAACGACGCGTCGCTATAAATCTCATATCCTCCCGGTCCAGATGGAATCGTCAACACTGGCGCAGTAGTCAATTTCTGTTTTAACTCTTGAAAACTCCTTTCGCACTTATCCGTCCATTCAAACCTCGTCTCCTTCTTTAATAACCGCGTCAACGGTATCGCTAATGCTGAGAATCTCTCCACGAAGCGTCTATAGTACCCTGCTAAACCCAAAAAGCTCCGAACCTCGGTTACTGTTGTCGGCCTTGGCCAATTCACGACGGCTTCAATTTTCACAGGGTCCACTGCAATTCCTTCTCCGGATACCACATGTCCCAAAAATGCCACTCGGTGAAGCCAGAATTCACACTTACTGAATTTGGCGTAGAGCGCATATTCCCTTAGGGTCTGTAGAACCTTTTCCAAATGTACCTCGTGCTCGATGGAACTTTTCGAATATACCAGAATGTCATCTATGAACACGATTACAAATTGATCCAAAAATTCCTTGAATACCCGATTCATTAAATCCATAAAGGCTGCAGGGGCGTTCGTCAGTCCAAACGGCATCACCGTAAACTCATAGTGCCCATACCTCGTTCTGAACGCCGACTTTGGCACGTCCTCCTTCCTGATCCTCAATTGATGATAGCCAGTCCTCAGATCGATCTTAGAAAACACTGACGCCCCTTGCAACTGGTCAAACAGGTCGTCAATCCTTGGGAGGGATACTTATTCTTGACCGTCACTTGATTCAATTGACGGTAGTCGATACATAACCTTAGCGACCCATCCTTCTTTCTGACGAATAATACCGGCGCTCCCCATGGAGACGCACTTGGTCGGATAAAACCTTTGTCGAGTAGTTCCTGCATCTGGACCTTTAATTCCTTCAGTTCTGACAGTGACATCCTATAAGGCGGCTTCGAGATTGGCTCGGTTCCAGGGGCCAACTCGATAACGAACTCTACCTCTCTTTCAGGTGGCAGTCCCGGCAATTCCTGAGGAAAGACATCGGGGAAATTGCACACCACGGCTATGTCCTCTAGCCTCGGCTCTCCAACCGTTGAATCAACTACATTTGCCAGAAATCCTTGGCACCCCTCATCTAACAGCTTCGATACCTCGAGCGACGAAATCCAAGGGATCGAGGTTCCTCCTCGGTTTCCCACAAACTCAAATCTAGGATGTCCAACTGGATTAAATTGGATTACCCTGCTACTACAGTCCATAACAGCTTTCTGTTTGACTAACCAGTCCATACCGATAATCACATCAAAGTCATGCATACATAACACCGCCAAATCTATCCTTCCTTCCCTATCGCCAATCACTATCTTACAATCGGGGCATCCTAACGAAATCAGCACTTTATCATTCAAATGGAGTAGTAACACACAAAGATAACATCAAGCGATTTTGGCTCAATCCCGAGATAATTCAACGAACCGCTTTCGAAAATAAACGAATGCGACGCCCGGATCAAATAAGGCATATGCGGCATGATCCGCGAGAACCGTACACAGTGACCACGCCCGGCGTCCTGCGCCTCCCTCACGCCATTGCATACACCCACCACGTCCTTGGGCGGTGGCCTATTCGATTTGCCGCTGGATAGCTCAACCGATTTCCATTAAGGCGGTGGCGGCGATGGCGCTTGAGCTGCGACTTGTTTGTTGTTGGGGCGGTCCTTCATCGATGGCCCTCCCGCCACACCTGTCATGCCCGTTCCTACTCGGGCAAGGTCCATTTCCGTGTCTTCCCCCACATAGCCTACACGGGCGTTCTGATAACGGTTCGGCTTCCCAATAGCCCCTCGAACTGGCGGGACGAAGCGACTGTTTCCCATCATGGGTCTCTTCCCAAACTGACGATTGTCCTTAGCCGGGGCATACCGCGATCCGAAGCGGCAGCCCGATCCGCCTGATCTCGCTCGATAGCTTGAGCCCTTTCATATATATCATTGTAGCTCCTTAAGTTCAAGGAAATCATCTCGCTCATGAAGGTCCGGCTTTCACCATTCCGGAACCTCCTAGCCTTGTCCACTGGGTCCTCCACCATCCTAGGGGCAAATTTGGACAGTCTTGCAAACTCGGCCTCCACATTGGGTCCACATGGACGATACCACCTTGGCGAAGCCTCATAAATTCAGCCAGTTTCTGCTCTTGGGCACTTTCCGAGAAATATTTACCATTGAAGGTCTCAGTGAAGACAGTCCAATTCGGAGCAGTACGGTGGGGAACACTTGACCCCTGGTGGCCCTCCACCAATCACTTGCATTATTCTGAAGCTGGTAGACTGCCAGCGTTACTTTCTCTTCCTCAGTACACCCCAGCACCTCAAAAGCCTTTTCTAGCTCCTCTACCCATCTTGGTGCAGCCTCGGGGTCACCCTTCCCGTCAAATTTCGGGGGTTTCAGCCTCAAGAACTGTTCAACTAGCTTGGACATCGGCCTGAACATGTTTACTCGCATCATACCCGGATTTCCACCACTCACATTATTTCCCTGATCCCCATTATTCCCGATGATCTCACTGGCAGATGCAGCAGGAACTGTGGCACTCCTTTCTCCGGTCTGTCTACCCGATAAAAATCCCGCGTCCTCAAGTACCCTCCACATTTCATCCAATCTAGGATCCCCCACGACTCCAGCTTGCGGGGCTACACAACCTCGACCTCGACCTCGACCACTCATCTTACTGATTCTCACAATTGCCCACCTGCTAAGTTCCACACAGGAATTAGAAACCTAGGCCAACTACACCAGTCTAAGCCCTAGGCAATGAATCACAACACAATTCATTCAGCAGGCAGCCAATCACAAATAGCACCAAATCACAACCAACAAGTTCGGGCACTTACCTCAAGTCCCGACGCACCTGCACCTCACATATATTGCATAACAATCACTTAGCAATCACAATCACACTGTCGGGGGTACGCATAGCACACGAGTCTCCCTAACTGTCTACCCCAAAGTCATCGCTCCTTATCACTCCAAGCTTCGACCATCTTGGTTCGAGCTGACCTTACTCTGATACCAACTCAACAGGGGATGTCACGCCCCGGACCCCACCAAGTCATCGACATCCCGACCACGGTCGATTATTTGAACGCGACGTCCCGGGGACGCCGTCGCCGACCCAAACGAATTACGCAAAGGAAGCATATAGAATAACCCGCACAATAAAAAACATGACTAAGGAATAGACCTTTAAAATTTAATAAACACCCGACATTAAAAAGGCTTCAATATTACAAAGATAACCCGGCTTCCAAAAATTAAACCACAATTTTCAAAAGAGAGGGGGGGCGGTGGTTAACAAGCCTATCTTCTCTACAAAAAGGAGTACTCAAAATACAGGGATAATCTGATCTATCCTTTAATCCCTGTGGTACTCCCGCGGTCCTTCTCTGAATCCATCATGGTCGCGGATCTGAAAGTGGTTATGTAATAACCGTGAGACAGAGTCTCAATAAGCAACAACCTAAACCTAACCTAGGCTAATGCGTACCCAGACCAGTCTAACATACGAACTACCAAATAATACAATCAATTTCGTATGAGGGGCTTACCTCGCCTCGATCCACGTGCCAATCCTGCATATTAGTTCAAGCATAATAATGCAAGAATAAATCACGGCCACATCACGATCACCAGCACACACACTTCCACTTGAAATCACTCAATCCACACAAGCACCCAACCCATCCAACCAATCATCCACACGCACCACCAGTCAATTCAGTCACACTCAACCAGTCAATCCAATCACACTCAGCCAGTCAATCCAGTCACACTCAGCCACTCAATCCAGTCACACTCAGCCAGCCATTTCAATCACACCCAAATCACACGTGTCCAAATTCTCACAACTCGCGCCACTGCGCCTCAGACCCAATCTCATAGGCTCACAAGCCTCACATTTCAATCAATTCTCATGGCCGCCGTCAACACGTCCCAAGCCATATCATTCAATTCATTTTCAGTGGCCGCCGTCAACACGTCCCAAGCCACGATATTCGAACAATTTCCAACGACCGACGTAAACACGTCCCGGTCCAATCACACCTTTAACGGGCCACCGTCAACACGTCTCAAGCCCGCATTCCAACTGGCCCATCGGCCGATCATGCCTTCACGCGGACCGCCCTCAACACGTCCCAAGTCCGCAGCCCTCCGATCGATCCGGGCTTAATCTCTCACAGGCAGGCACACGCCACTCGATTCAATTAAATCCACGCCAAATCACATCAAATCACACATACCCAACATTCAATCCAAAATCACAGTCGCCACCTCATCCACCAACCCGACATTCAAGTCGGTCACGCACAATTTCACTAATCAAGCATACTATTCAATCTAATTTAAATTGCATAAGTAAATCACCATAATACTCAATTAATGCTCGCCCTAACCGTTCTAGCCCGAAATTGGTCAATTAAATACCCAAAATACTAAGTAGGGTCTAGGGGAGTCGCTTTACCAAATTTTGGCCCGGGAAATTTTGGCCCGAAAAATGGCTCAAAATTGCGGGCGCGGCCACACACGGGCGCGCTGACCGGCCAGTGGGGCAATAATGGCCGATCGGGCGTGCCTAGTGCGCGGGCGCGGCGAACGCGCGTATGCCCGGGCGCCGGTGCGCTGGGATGGCTACGCCACCGACAATGGCATGGGCACGGGTGGACGGCACGGCGACGGCACGCGGTTTAGCAAGCACACGAGCCTGGTCGATTGTTGGCCGGCCGATTGGCCGGCTGGCCAGCTGGTCGGGCGGCTGGCCGGTCAGTGGTTGGTCAAGGGCGACGGCGCACGGGCGGCGGATCGGGCGGCCGAAGCCAGGCGGAAGAAGGCTGGCTGAGGGGGGAGAGAGAGAAAGCGGTGGTGGGGGGCTAAGGGGCGGCGGCGGTTGGCGGATAACACGGCCAAAGATGGCGCGGGATCGGGTGGGACGAGCTGGCAGCGCGCACGGGCCGGGTTCGGGCTCGGGCAAGCCGGGCCGCGTGGCCGGGAGAGAGGTATGGGGGAGGGCTGGCGGCTGCGTGGGGCGGCGGCTGACGGGCGGAGGCGGCGGGTCAAGCCGGGACACGCCGGCGGGTCGTTTGCCCGGGCGCGAAGTAGCACGGGGCGAACAGCACCGTCAAAGGCTATCAGAGAGAGGAGGGAGGGCGCTCGGGCGAAGCGACGGGCGGCGGCGCGATTGGTTGAAGCATGCGTATGCTGGCGGCTGGTCGGCGACGAGTGTTTATGTCCGGCGGGCTTGAGCAGAAAGCGAACCAGGTGCAGCGGCGAAGGGGACCAACGAAGAAGAAGAAGGAAAGAGAGAAGAGGGAGAAGGAGGAGAGAGGAAAGAGGAGAGAGGAGAGAGAGATGGGGCATGGGGAATGGGGGGGGGGACGCATGCATGGGGGGGAGGGGACGGAGGGCAGGGGGGGGGGGCGTGTCCGGGAAAAAGGGGGAGAGAGAGAGAGAGAGAGAGAGAGAAAAGGAGAGAGAGAGAGAGAGAGAGAGAGGGGGTTCCGGAAAGAGAGAGGGGGACACGAGGGGGGAGCCAAGAGAGAGAGAGGAGAGAGAGAGAGAAAGAACAAATTTAAATTTTAAGCGCGAATAAGTGGACACGGTCTAAATCAAAAATCAACTAATCGGTCCCGATTCCACTTCGAAAAGGCCTAACGGTCCAAATAAATCCCAACAAAATTCTAGGGCACACGGTCAAAATAAAATAACCCAAACCGCACTACGAGGGAGGTCTACCAATCCAAATTTGCACCCGGTCCAAAAATTCACTTTTTCACTTTTCTCGATAACCTCGACACTGGCTGCAATAATATCGAGACCGTCCAATTTATTTCGTCCCGAAACTCCCGGAAATCGACTGCCATGTTCAGGATCTAAATTAACAGCCAAATTCGATCGAGTGCGATTCTAGCAAAATTTCTATTTTTAAAAACAAGAACCCGAGAGTGATCAGTTCCCGGTCGAAATGTTATTATAAGCGTACTGACGAAATACTCATTTTATAAATCCCCAAAAATGGACCAAAATCCGGACTGTTACAATTTATGTGGGGGGTCCTGACGGTGGGTTGCTGGATTAGTCTCCCCTGAGGTATATGTGTCCCGATTACCTGTGCGGGCTCGTCCTCGGAGAATGGTGGTGGACCCTCGGTTACCAAAAAAAAAAACAATATTAATTCCCAATAACAAATCAACAATCAATGGTCTATTCCATTCATCAATCTCATCAAGTCAAATGTCGATGATCCATTCCATCGACTAATCTAATACTCAATATCAAACAATGGTCATGCTTAATGCTTGCGATAAAGGCGACAAAATTTACCCTTCTTGGCTAATCACCTATATTAGCTAGTGGTTCAGCTTAGAAGGATGTCCTGACAATAGTATGCATACTCCCACCCTCAATGGGTTATAATCATAACGACATGAGTATAATTCATCAATCTCAATCTCCAATAATTCACAACCAAAACTAGAAATCATCTCATTAACCAGTTTCGTAAACCATATCATATAACCTTTTACAATTTCATTTATAAAAAAAAAAACATTTCGCAATCAACACATAGCTTTTGGCAATTCCTTTCACAAAATATTTAATCAAAACCTTCACCAATGATCATTTTAAACTATTTCAAATAAGGCTTTTAAAGGCCTTTTCAATCGGTTGAAAAGGTAAATAAAGTTCGATCTAATTTATGCAAAAAACATGCTTCTTCATAACTCAACTATATTAAATCTCTACCACTTTCAAGATATGAATTTGTAAATTTATATAAGATATAGTACCACTTACTTAGGAAAGCCAAAAACCAACCTACGATGGTTATTTAAACCCATACACTCGTATTCCCATCGATTAACCAAAAAACGATATCAAAATTCAAGTAAAACACTACTCCAACAAATGATCGACAAAACCACACTCAACCGTCAACAAATCAACTCCTAAGCGCTAAAAAAGAAGCTCGTTTATAGCATACATTCATCTTTTTCCTTATGCATATTATTAGTTACGAGTAACTCACATGCGAAACTTCCGAATTTTGTTCCAAATAAACCATACTTCGAAATCAATTTTCGTCAGATCCCACAACTCCACAATGCCCTCATATACCATTTCCATATAAATTTAAAGCTGAGCAACTCCTCAATCAAACTTGCAGTGAACTTTCACATAACTCCAAATTTAAGACCTAACTTCGAAAACTATTCCGATTAAACGAATAATAGGCTCGAATACTTACCCAGTGTTGCAATTCACAGTTAATTCGGCTTCTCAGGACACTCAAATCATGTACGCGCAAAAATTTCTCTCCTTTTCCCTTTTTCCTCTTCTCTTCTTCACGAACGAGCGTCCCCTTCTATTTCGTTGTTGTCTCCGCCGAATTCCTCTTCATCTGTTGCGTAGGAAATGAAATGGTGGGCTGGGCTGATGGAAATTTAATGGGCTGAGTTTGGTTATAATAGACATGGGCTTGGGGCCCTATATTACAAAACGTCTCTCTGTTTTTCAAATTTTTTCAATGCTTTTCTAATTTATGTCCAGGTACCAATATTTACAGCTGAAACTGCATCCAAAGATCTTCGTGGAGCCCTGACTGCTATTTATCAGACAAAATTATTATGAAGATTCTTGATTAAAATTGCAGGCATGAAGCTACTGGCGAAAGGCCTTAGGCTTGTAGCAAATCATGTCCTTTCGCTAGTGCAAGATGGTATTTGATACCTGTGAGTATATGTACGTCTTCGTAGAACCTACCGTGCTCAATTTTTTCATTCATTGAGTGGTTAAGATCATTTATTAGCAAATCTAGTTCAGTTACCAGAGAATGTTTGATCGATCTACTAGGATAATATTGCCATTGACAATCAAAAAGTAAACATTACTTTTTTGTGAATACCAATATCGAACTTATAGTCTTTGCGTGCGTCGGTCAACCACGAAGCTAGTGATTTGCTAATTGAGGGGCGTTGATGCATGACTGATGGAGAACTTTCAACCGGAGTAATTCGAATTGAACATGTGAGGGCAACAACCCATCACTTTGTTAGAATGCGATTCATAATCCCCATTGACAAGAAGGCACGGGGGTTTTACTCGTGGCTGAAAAAATTTCAATAATTTTTTTACATGGCCAAAAAAATTACTTTATTATAAAATGTACTATTAGTCCAATAGATTCAAAATTTAAGGACGAAATAATTCAGACATATTCCAGAGTCATCCAATCTATCTGACTAACGTGTGATGGGCACTAAAAAGGAGGAACATGCTCACAAGCATGATCCCTCTTTCATTGTGATGTTTAATGAAAATAGACAATAAAAAATAAAAAAGAGGCAGAAAAACTTGTTTTGCATGTGCTTCCTATCACGTGCCACGGTCAAAATGGCTCGAGTAGAATAGTCGCATAAAGTAATTAACTCATGGAGGATGAGAGGGAAGGCTCTAAAATGGCATCCGAAAGATATTTGTGAGGTTTAAGTGTTAATTGATTTTATATTTTTAACTTTTAATTAAAGTAAAAAAGCCACCAAAAATTCTAAACTATGTTTACTGTAACACATTTACCCTAAACCTTTTTTTCATGATACAAAAAATCTCAAACTTGTACCTGTATGACACATTTACCCTCCCATCAAAGTTCTGCCAATGAAAATCGTTAAAAATTTGTCTACATAGATGCCAGAAAACAAACAATATTGACATAGTACCCACGTGATTCAAGTGAAAAAAAAAACAATGACATTGTTTTGATTGAAAAATCATCTAACAAAATATTGACAAAGGGTAAATGTGTTACATATGCTACAAGTTTTGGATTTTTTTATGTCACAAGAAAAAGTTTGGGGTGAATGTGTAATAGTGGGCATAATTTAAGATTGTTGACATCACAACAAAAAATCATGATAAATAGGTCACAATGAACATAATTTGGGGTTTTAAATTACACTACTATACATCAAATAAAAACAAAGTAATTGATTAAAAAGGCCAAACACCGTTGACATTCATGAAAGAATAACCTCACAAACTCTCACATTTTTCTAAAGATTAATACCATGAAAAACGCCAAATCAATACATCTATGATAGATTTACCTTGAACTAATCTTTTGACCACTAAAAATCCCAAACTGGTACACTTATGACAAATTTACCCTAAACTAATTTTTTGACCATAAAAAACTCCAAAACAAATTTACCCTCCGTAAAATTGGATTAATATCACAGAAAATCACAAATTGGTAGATATGTGATAAACGGAGGGGTAAAACCCAACTAGTACACCAATCAACTCTTATGTATCACCCAACTCAATAATTTGAAGGTAAAATTCAACGGAAACTAACATAGAGTAAATTTGTCACAGGTATACTAGTTTGGGGTTTTTTATGATCAAAAAATTAGTATGAGGAAAATCTGTCACAAGTTAACTAGTTTTGGGTTTTTTTATGATATTAATCCTTTTTAAAACTCTCATATGGGCTACTAGAGGATAAGACCTAAATATATCCCTGATGTTGGGGAAAAGATTGCTAAAGTTCAAATTCGAGACCCTGAACCCAAACCCAAGCCCCAAATCGTCACCCAGGTTGGCGATCAAATAGCCATAATCATAATCATCCTTCAAAATCCCATCTCCAAACCTAGAAAACTCGTCAAGCAAGCCCGAGCCGGAGCTCCGGAAATCGAAGATGTCATCCAACAACAGGGAATCAAATGGCGAGTAATCGAAGGAGAAGTTGGTGAGCGCCATCCAATCCGCACAGGTGTATCGCTGCTTGTCGTAGACCATGTGACCTCTTTCGCCGTGTCGTTCACGTCCAGTCATACCTTACGTATGTCTCAGGTTATTCCTTTGAAGCAAAACTTTATCTAAATGAAAAAAAAATTATAACTCCTCCTCTTGATCAATTTACGCCATTTCCTCCATATCATGAACCCGATTGTGGGAGCGACTGTCAAGCACAGAGGACCAAGCCTGGAACAAGCCCCGGATCCTATTGTAGTTACGGAGACGAGTTCTTCTGCTAAAATGTAGAAAGATCTAGAGGAAATGAATAGTTCTAAAATTTGTTAATTCTAAGTGAGATGAGAAAAATAATACTATACATGTTTCATATTAATCCTTTCAAACAAAACTTTATTTAAATAGAAAAATAAAAATCGTGCTACACATGTGCAATGCACAGGTTGATTAATCATGCGGCTTTTCTCGTGCAACACATGTGCAACATGTAGATTAATCTCAGCAGGGATTAAATGTAGACTCCTCTCACTACTCTGATTTCAAACATTCACTTTTCAGGTTAACCAAGGATTTTAATTTGATATTTGCGGCCCAAGGTTGGGAAAACAAGAAGGATTATCTCTGGTTTCTTTAGGATGTGAATGTCGAACTTTTGTCCATATTTAAATCTCATCAATTGCTAATAAGGTTTTACATGGGTAAAATGCAGGGAGTATTACCAAAAGTGTTCAGACTGAAGCCTTAGCGCCATGCTTAAATCAGAGTTGATGATGTCATCTATAAATACTTGGATTCACTTGAGTTTCTAATTTCTTAATTTCACGTATATTTTCCGCCTATATAGCCTTAGAAATTGAACACATGTATAATCACGAATTTTAAATCTTCATTTCATGAAATGGAAAAATCATCGAGTACCATCATCTCGAAGAGCTCATCGTTGTTGGAAGCTAAGGCCTCGTAATAACACTTTCTTATCTTCTCCTCTATTGATTTTAAAGCCTCGTCGAAGTGCTTTAGCTTGTCACTTCTTTGTTTTGCTCGAGCTCCTTATGTTCTTGAATCTTTAGAAATTTTGGCTTTCCGTGGTGGTAGGGGCCGATCGGGACCGTGCTAGGTTGGTACACCACACCAATCTGGGCTGCGACCCCTTGTTAACTGAGCCCTGAGTGTTGCCTTTCCTCATGCGAGATCTCACCAAACTCGAGAATCATATTCCTTGATTCGTTCTTAAATGTCTGTGCGATTTGATGCTGGGGTCCTGGAATGAGAGTCATCCTTCTCTATCTGATCTCGCCTTTAATTTCTTCAACCGCATGCTTAAAAAACCATACATGTACAGTGGAGCTCCGGAAATCGAAGAACGCACCTGGCAGCAGCGAAGCCAATGTCGAGTGCTCTGAGAAGAAGTTGGTGATCACGTTCGCTCCACACAGCTGTCTTGCTGCTTTGTCATACTCTATCGTGGCCTCCTCGGCCATATCGTATGTGCCCAACCATTGCTATGCATGTCGCTTCAAGTATCGGATCCTTGCCGTCCATCTCCCTATCGGCTTTGGGCTCACACCCAGAACTTTCCACCACGGCGATATTAATCTACCCATGCATTACCCATACGTTGCATATGCATTGCACGTGTATTGCACGAGAAGAGCCATGAGATTAGTCTACACGTGCATTGCATATGTTTTGCATGAGTTAAATATTTAAATTGCATCATATGATGGTCTTATAGTTAGCAAGAAAAGGGGTTATATTTGTTAAGGAGTTAATGTACTAGATTTTTCAAGAAGTTAAAAGGAGGTTTTCAAATTCGCAATCATTAACTAATAAAAGCATCATGTGATGCTCTTAGTTGTTTTGATTTATGACACTTTAGGCTAAGGTCATTATCCAACTCAAAAGAAAACATTCACAATGACGGGCGCACTTCGTTGATACTGATATAAATATA
The DNA here is from genome assembly GCA_024733475.1 of Syzygium grande. Lineage (NCBI taxonomy): Eukaryota > Viridiplantae > Streptophyta > Magnoliopsida > Myrtales > Myrtaceae > Syzygium > Syzygium grande. The sequence continues at coordinate 13,887,396 of JAMXDD010000004.1, read as the reverse complement.
TCCCAACCACAACTATTGTTCTTCTAACAAGAAAATATAATAGTAATTTATGCTTTAATACCGTAGTTTAGTAAAGACAAAGTAAATGAATTCAAAAGGCCAGACACGGCCGACTTTCACAGAAACGCATCCGACGCCAATATTTCCCTAATGTCGGCAAAATGATCTTTAACGGTCCTATTCGAGAACCTAAGCCCAAATTCGGCGCCTAGATTGGCGAACTATCTTTGTGGTTATAATCATCTGATCCAGAGCTTTGAAAATTGAAGAACTCACTTGGCGACAACGAATCCAATACTGAGTGCTCGGAGGGGAAGTTGCTGATTAGGGGTGTGCAAAAGAACTGGAAACCATCCGAACCGCCCGGAACCGGTGGTTCTTAAAGGAATCAGTCCGGTTCCCGGTTCCAATTTTTGGAAACTAGTGAGTACCGGTTCAGTTCCCGATTCTATGTGTGGAACTGCCTGCTCGTCCACCGAGACCGGACCGGTAATATAATAATAAATATAATATGTTTATTTAATTTTTATTTTTTAAAAAGGAAAATCCTAAATCTCTAAATTAGACCTAGGTCGCTTGACACTCACAGCCTCATATTGAGCCGAAAACACCTTCTTTCGCTTTCGCGTCACACTCACACTCACTCTCACCCTCTCACTCTTCTTAGTTGATGCACACTTCACTGTCTCCGACTCTCCATCTCTGTCTCTGTCTCCATCTTTGGCTAGTGGAACCGGTTCCATGGATCCACCCGAAAACCGGACCAGACCAGCAGTTTGGTTCCTAAGTGGATCCGTGGAATCAACAAGCGATTTGTAGTTTCAATTTTTCGGAACCAGTCCTTAGTGGGCGGTTCCCAGTTCTAGGGTGAGAACCGCCTACCTGGACCATGCTCACCCCTATTGCTGATGGCATCCATTTCGTGCAACTATCTTGTTGCTTTGTCGTATGCCATTGTGGTCTCCTCAGCCGTGTATGGCCCCGCCACCACTATACCTGTTGCTTTGAGTCTTGCATCCTTCTTGTCCATATCCCTAGCGGCTTCTGGCTCACACCTCGGAACTTCTTCCCACCACAATGAGATTAATCTACCTGTGCATTACACGTGTGTTGCATGTGTAGTGCACGTGTGTTGCATGAGGAGTCGTGAGATTAATCTACCTATGCATTGCACATATTTCACGAGTCAAATATTTAAATTGCATTACATGATGGTCCTGTAATTAGCAAGAAAAGCGATTATATTTATTAAGAAGTTAATGTACTAGATTTGTCAAGTAGTTAAAGGAGTCCTTTGAATTCGCGCTCATTAACTAATAAAAGCATCATGCGATAAAAGCATCATGCAATGCTCTTAGTCATTTTGATTTATGGCACTTTAGGCTAAGGTCATTTATCCAATTTAAGAGAAAACATTCATAATGATGGGCACACTTTGTTAATACCGATATAACTATATCCCCACCGTAACTATCATTCTTATTGTTGACGAAAATTCAAATGGCATTAGCTTAAATATTACAAACAATACGGAATTACAAAGAAACGAGATTGCAATAAGAAAGATGGAATCGATACAATCGAATACCGAGGCCTGTGTCGAACCACGTTTTCCTTAAAACAGATTCGTCCCCTCCAAAGACGCTTGATTGAGGTTTTGCAACGTCATCTCCCGTGATACAACGGCTAACAGCGAAGAAGAAGAGATCACTTCCAAACTTCCGCGAACTTGAACAAACTTGGAAATCGAACACTATCGAAAACAATGCAAATGCAAAGAACGTTTTTCAGAAAACAGAAAGTGTTTTCGAAAGGAAAGCATTTTTTTCACAGAGAACCGAGCTTAAAGAATGAAGAATGATTTCTAAAAATAGAACTGAGGGGAGAGCCGTTCGGGAATAATAATTTCAAATCCGCAAAAATCAATACGGAAATAACGGCCAATCAAATCCGCGTTACAAAATCAATTCGCGTCAGGAATAACGGCCGATTAATTCTACCGTTACAAAGTCAATTTCGTAACAGTCGTAACAGCTTACCGTTTAACGCACCATTAATTGAGTCGAAAAAATTAAATCAGAAGGCTAGCAAAATTGGGCTCGTCGCGAGGCCCAATTTTCGGTCCCGCAATCGTACGCAGGGGCGCCCCAAGTTCAGCTCGTCGGGGCCGGATTTGCACCCCCCCTGCCTAAATTCATAGTTACCACTTCAAATAAGTGTAACCATATATAAAGCACTCCATAGCCTTCTTCCTTTTCAATGTGGGACTAGTGCTTTTCACTTCCCACTTCCAACTCAAGGGTGTTCTTTGAGCATCAATTTCTCATTCATTCACCCATCAATTTGTCCCAAATTTCCAACACTTATAACCAGAAAATATAAAAGTAATTTTTGCTCAAACACCATAGTTTAATAAAAAAAAAAGTAATTAAATTCAAAAGGCCACACACGGCCAACTTTCACAGAAACGCATCCAACTCCAATATTTTACCAATGTCGGTGAAATGACCTTTGACGGTCCATTCGAGAACCCGAGCCTGAATTCATTGCCCGGATTGGCAAACAAATCGCCGTAGTTATAATCATCTGATCCAAAAATCAAAGAACTCACTTGGCGGTAGCGAATCCAATGCCGAGTGCTCAGAGGGGAAGTTGGTGATCGCATCCGTTCCGCATAGCTGTCTTGATGCTTTGTCATATGTCATCACGGCCTCCACGGCCATATTGTACATGCCTAGCCACTGTTGTAGACACTGCTTTGAGTCTCGGCTCCTTGCTGTCCATCTCCCTGACGGCTTTTGGCTTACACCCCGGAACTTCTTCCTGCCACGGCGAGATTAATCTACCCCTTGTATTACACGGGTCTCGCATGTGCACTGCACGTGTATTGCACGAGAAGAGCCCCAAGATTAATTTACCCGTGCATTGCATATGTGTTGTACGAGTTAAATATTTAAATTGCATCACAAGATGAACTTGTAATCAGTAAGAAAATGGATTATATTTGTTGAGGAGTTGATATCTTAAATTTTTCAAGAAGTTAAAAGGAGTCTTTCGTATTCACAATCATTAACTAATAAAAGTATCATGTGATGCTCTTAGTTGGGGAGAAGGATACTAAAAGTGCCAAAAGTTGTGTATGGCTCTCACTTTAATACCAAAAGTTTTATTCGGATCACTTAAGTGCCAGTTTTTTTAATAAAAAAAGATTACTTAAGTGTCAACTCCGATTTGGATCGTCGAAAATTCAACGTGGCCTACATGGCTTGCCGGGTTGCCCAATCAGCATATAACCCCTAAACGACGTTGTATAAAAGTTACAAATAGTGATCATTTGAGTGCCAAATTTTCTTTAAAGTGATCACTTCAGTTCCAGTCATTGCCAAAAAGATATCACTTTAATGCTAATCATTGTTGAAAGTGATCATTTCAGTGCCAAGAACGCCACATGGAAATGCCACGTGGATTGAATTTTTTAAATAATATACCATAAAAGCCACGTATTATTTTTGGCCCGAAATTTCTCACCATTGGCACTTATGTGAATGTTTTTTCTCCATTGTAAGTGATCCGGTGAAAACTTTTGACAATAAAATGAGCATTGTATATAACTTTTGACACTTCTAGTGCTTTTCTATCCTCTTAGTTGTTTTGATCTATGCCACTTAAGGGCAACATCATTTATCTAATTCAAGAGTGGATTTTATTTCAAATCACAAAATATAAAGTTGACAAAATGGCCCCTAAATATCCTCCCTTATCTTTGTCGTGATCCTCCCAAGAGTTTATGAGGGAATAGCTTAAAGGTATTGCTCAAAAGGCGGTTCGAATAGCTCATGAAAAAGACAATTCTAAGGATCCCTATGATGTCAACTCAAGTGGTGCATTAATTAAGAGTGCAGACTCTTCCAAGCCCATGCCTCGCGCAATGTTGGATTTTCATTCATTTGTTTAAGTTTTTAACAACCTAAGTATTTCTAAGAGTTGCCACTAGCCATTTGGAGTTTGCTAAAAATCAAATGAGACACAACAGGTTCGTTTCGTTTCGTACGCAACCAATGATTAGCATAGGACTTGATTACGCTAATATTTCTACTAATGCCCCTTCAGTACCTCTAATTTGGAAGTGTACTCTATAAGTAGGCATTCACTCTTCATTACCAACTAAGATCCTAATGGTATCAAAATTGCTAAGTGACAATGCAAATATTTTTGTAGGCTTCATTAAAATCCTCAACTAATCCCATCTTTTTCTAGAAAAAAAAAATCATACTATTGAAATGTGATGTGGTAAGTAAACATCATAGAATTGAAAAGCATCCAAGTAACCACGGGAAAAGGGAAAATCCAATACAAGTAGGGCAATGAATATACATGGCCTCGTTATTGAGCCTTGGGACATGAATATAAGCTTGAGATTAGAGACTAATTCTATTTGTTTCATTAAAGGTAAAGCTAACGACTATCCTAACAATTTATTAAAGGATTAATATAACGAAAAACCTCAAACTAGTACACCTGTAATAAATTAATCAAAAACTAATTTTTTGACCATGAAAAATCCCAAATTGGTACATTTATGACAAATTTATTCCAAATTAATTTTTTTGACCATCAAAAACCCTAAACTAGTACATTTGCGATAAATTTATTCTCCGTTAGTTTCCATTAAATTGAATTAATACTAGAAAAAATCATAAACTGGTACGCATGTGACAAACGGAGGGTAAAACATAAAATTGGTACATCCGTTAATTACCGCATGTCATTTAATAAAGTAATTTGATAGTAAAATTTAACGGAAATAAACTGAGAGTAAATTTGTCACAGGTGTATCAATTTAGGATTTTTGGTAGTCAAAAAATTAGTTTGGGATAAAATTGTCATAGATGTACCAATTTGAGATTTTTCGCGGTATTAACCCTTTATAAAAAGTAGAGGTAAGTGGTTTCAGGTTTCGGGATTCCTTACAGGTTCCACCCAAAACTTGGAACCTACCCTCGGGTACAGGTTCCTCATTTTTTGGAACCTGAAACCCACTCGTCGGAACCTAGAATCTACAACCTACATTGTCATAGGTTCTTTTTTTATTTATTTATTTATTTCATTTTTAGTTAAACAAAACAAAAATGAATGCAATAATACTGAATAAGAGAGAATACAAAACAAACAAAATTATCAATAGGGGAAACATAATTGGCTATTGTTTGGCAAGGAATTCAATTAGATAAAAGAGAGGAAACAAAACAAAAGTCACTAAACTTGTCACCAAGTTTCAGTCACTAGACTTGTCAGAGGACATCACAAAATAAAATGGATGCTGCTGCCGCGCAAGAGGACATCACCAACTCCTCTAAATCCTGCTTGTATCAATTTAAATAGTTTAAACGAAGACATTCATACTAAAAGAGCTAAGTGTCAATCATTAGACTTAACCGTTGTTCCTCGATGAGCAGACGCATGGTGCCCATTGGAGTTGCTCTTTTCCTGCCAAGCAAACAACATGAGAACATATTAGCCAAGAGCACTTGAACTTATACTGGCGGTCTTTATGCAGTAAGGCTACGTTTGGTTATCGGAAAATTCATGATAGGATAAATTTTATCATCTCCTATATTTGGTGTTCGCACAAGATAGGATAAAGTCGGATATAGAAGGGATATAACCCGAATAAAATTATTTCATGAAGGAGGTGGGATAAAGGTTAGGGGTGAGCGCGGTTTCAGGGTAGAACCGGGAACCGGAGAACCGGAACTGGATCGGAACCGGAACCAAGAACCGGGACCAGGAACCGGATCCCTAAAAATTAAAAACCCTAATTCACCTTGTCCCTCCTGCAGCCCTGCTTCCACTTCCGCCTCGCTCGATCGCGCTTGCCTTGCTCCTCGCTCGATCGCTCCTGCTTCCACTTCCGCCTTGCTCTCGCTTCTGCCTCGCTCCCGCTTCTTGCTCCTCGATCTCTCTTTTTACCCCTCGCCTCGTTCTCTTCAATCAATCCAACCGTAGCTCGGAGCTCCTCCTCCTCTTCTTCATTGGCGTCTTCATCTTCTACCATGCTTAAAGGTCAGCTAACTCTCATCGCTCCTTCTCGTAAGAATCTCCTCCTCATCTCGAGTCAGCTAGAAATGATAAGCAGGGAGTTCAAGTGTCCCATCTGGTGAATCTTCCATACCCATTTGAGAAAGAAGAGGGCTTGTCGCCCGTTTTTGCCCAAAGCAAATGATGCTTCCGATAGTCCCCTATTCTGCTCGTTTTGGTTTCGAAACCGATAGGATTGATTGGACTCGGGACGGATTGATTCCTTATATTTTTTTGTCGGGCTTCGTTCGTATTTGCCTGGCGAGTTTGTCGCCTTTGAATTTGAATCAGTGGTGGATAAACTCTTTAGTTCTTGCTATTCAGTGATTGGGTTTGTCTATTGGAGCGGATCCGATCCCGAGTCAGCTGGAAATGATGGGCAGGGAGTTCAAGTGTCCCCGCTAGTGAATCTCCCATACCCATTTAAAAAAGCAGAGAGCTTCTCCTCGTTTTTGCTCGAAGAGTAATGCTTCCGATGGTCCCGCCTGCTTCTTTTGGTTCGATATCGATAGGATTGACTGGACTCGAGGCGGATTGATTGCTTGCTTGTTTTCTTTTTATTGGGCTTGTTTGCATTGGTTTAGCGAGTTTCGTCGCATTTGTATTTGAATCGGTGCTGGATAAACTCTTTGCTTCTTGCTGTTCAGTAATTGGGGTTAGTCTACTGGAGTGCTGATTGCGGTGTTTGTTGATCTTTTTCGCAGCTTGACCCTGTTGAATTCTGCAGCTACGCTCCTGTGTAATCACGTGTTCTGCAAGTAAGCTGGCTGTGCTTTGCTTTTCGTCATCGCAGCCAAATTATTTGAAATCAGTCGTCTTCTCTGGTTAATAATTAGTCTTTCTGCTTTAGTATGGTTTGGACCAGCACTTGGGATTTATTAACTGACAGAATAAGGGCTGGGATGATATTTTCTCTGTATTAACCATGTTAATCTTTTTGAGCTGCGCTAGATATACCAATTAATCATGATTTTCTTTTCCTCTCTTTCCAACTTCTCATCTTGTATGCTATATGAAACTAACCGTGGGATATCATTCAGCTCGGAGGATGCTTCTAGCTTCTTCGTCTCTTTACTAAAGATGATGCTAATCTGTTCTCGTGTTGTTTGCTTGGCCAGCGTTATTTGATTAACATATCAACTATTAAGAATTCAAGATAACATGGCAATGGAGGTTGATGGATGTGAGGAGATGACTCCGATCACAGAATTTGAATTGTCGAGCGATGAAAATGAAGAAGAGCCATCCCCTACCACGAGTGCAACAAATAAGGTACCTGGTTCTCATCGTCCTCCTCTTAATAAGAAATGTACATCCGATTGCTGGAATCATTTTGCAAAAATCAAAGATAGGGATGGAAAAACATATAAGGTGAAGTACATTCATTGTGGGTCTGAGTTAAAGTACAATGTTGCTCATGATACTTCCGCAATGAGGAAGCACTCGAAAACATGTAAGAAGTTTCCTTGCAATGTTGATAAGAGACAAATTCTTTGCACCGCGTAACGTAGACTTGGTTGACAAGGCAGAGGGAGGTTCTAGTACTAGTAGTGTCTTATCGACATGGTCATTTAATCAAGAACGTTGTAGGCAAATGCTTGCTCGGTTCATCATAGTTGATGAACAACCGTTTTCCTTGGTTGAGCGTGTTAGATTTCGCGAGTTTGTCACCGAGTTACAGCCTCTCTTTAAACATTTGTCACGTTTTACAGTGGCTAAAGATTGTATGAAACTATATTTTTGTGAAAGAACTTGTTTGAAGACTTACTTTGGTAAGATAAATTCTAGGATCGCACTCACGACCGATACATGGACTTCCATTCAAAACCTGAATTATTTGTGTCTTACTGCACATTTTATTGATGAAAATTGGAAGTTGCATAAAAGAATCATCAATTTTGTGGTGATGCATAGTCACAAGGGTAGAGAGATTGGGAGAATGGTGGAGAAATGCATCAATGAGTGGGGAATAGAAAAGAAGATACCCACAATCACCGTGGATAATGCTAGTTCGAATGATGTTGCAATTGGTTATTTGAAGGAAAAACTTTCAAGAGAAAAGTTGTTGATCTTAGATGGTAGAGTTTTACATATGAGGTGCACCGCTTATATATTAAACTTGATTGTTAGAGATGGCTTGACTACGGTACGGGAATCTATTGCACGTATACGAAACGTGATTAGGCATGTGAGGAGTTCTCCCATGAGAGCCAATACATTTAAATCTTGCATTGAGGGTGAGAACATTACTTACAATGGTTCGGTTATTCTTGATGTTACCATTAGATGGAACTCCACTTACCTCATGTTAGACACCACCATAAAATTTAAAAAAGCTTTTGAAAGGATGGAAGAAGACGATTCAACTTTTGCTAGTGAGCTTAACCATGATCTTCCTAAAGATGATGATTGGGAAAATGCCATTATTCTTTCGGAATTTCTAAAAATATTCTATGATGCCACCAATCGGATGTCGGGGAGTTCATATGTTACTTCAAATGATTATTTTGAAGGGATAGCTCTTTTGTATAAAAATTTGAAAGATACGGCGAATGCTTCGGATCCTAAGCTTTAAGCTATGGGTATGAAAATAAAAGAGAAATTTGACAAATACTATGGGAGTTTGGATAAAGTGAATATGTTGGTGTTGATTGCGGTTGTGTTGGATCCTAGAGCCAAGTTGAGTTATGTGAATTTCTTGTATGGACAAATTTATGAAGATGAATTGAAAGTCAGTGAGATGCATTACAAGGTGAAGGATGCATTGGAGCGTTTATATGAATTTTATAAACAATCTTCTCTTGATTCAAGTGATAGAAATTTTGGTGCTCAATGTTTGAGTGCTAGTAGTAGTGGTTCCAATGCCGATGCCGGTGGTAGTGAAGGTAGCAAGATCAAGAAGTATGACGCCCAAGCTTCGCGAAAAACGTTTATGCACTCGAACCAACAAATGTGCAATAACAACAAATTTGAGCTTGATCAATATCTTGAAGAAAAAAATAAAAATATTCTTGATCTTGACCTTTTGATGTGGTGAAAGACTAGTGGCTCAAAATATAAAATCCTATCTTTGATGGCTCGGGATGTTTTGTCTATTCCCGTAACTACTGTTGCTTCGGAGTCAACTTTTAGTACATTGGGTCATGTGCTTGACGGCTTTCGAAGTTCTTTGACTCCTAAAGTAGTGAAAGCTTTGATTTGCACTCAAGATTGGTTGAGAGCCGTTCGTGTGCCAATTGATGTTGAAGAGTGCATCGAAAATGCAGAAAAATTTGAGGTGGGTAAGTGATGTTTATATCTTTATATATTGTAATTCCTTCTATATATCTAATAAGTGAATATTTTATTTAATCTTTCTTTTTTTTAGATATTGATTGTCTGAATGAGGAGATTATCGTCAGTAAATAGAGTTTACCAGTTGAAGTGGGATGAATATATGTGGTAGGTTTTCTAATACTTATTTTATTTTTTCAATAAATTGATATGGATTGTCTTAATACTTTGGTTGTCTTTGAAGAAGCAGCTAAGGTCGTGTTATTTGTGATTCTACCAATTATTTGTGCATGCCTTTGACCTCGTGGTTGTTTAAAGGAGGAAGAAATTTAATGCTGGAGTGGATACCGAAGAAGCTTTTGGTCTTCTGCTTTGTGCTTTTGCAACATGTATGGGGAGAAATGTGATATGTATTGAGAAAAATGTGGCATCTTACCTTGGAATTTAAAGTCATATGTATTGCATCTCAACAATTACTATTTATCGTGCTATCCCCTTTCTTTTAAGAAAAAATGTGACTTTTCTATAATTTGTCTTTTGTATTCTTTTTTATGAATGTTCATTTTCATTTTGATTAACTAAAAAAAAAAAACCTGTTGGAACCTGGAACTGACCCTGGAACCTGTGACAGGGTAGGTTCCAGGTTCCAGGCGGAACCTACCCGAAATCTGGAACTGCTCACCCCTAATAATGGTGGATAGAATTTCTAATATCCATAATAAAAAAGTTATTTTTCTCGAATATCAAACTTGTTGAATTAATAAAATTAAAATAATATTTGAAAATAAATAAAACTTCAATTTTAATATATAAAATCCAAAATAACAAATAAATAACAATAATTTCATTATTATTTATTCTTATTTTAATTTATATATTCCAATTTTTTCTATCTTATGATATAAATTTCATATTTATAAATAAATACAATTAGTATATATTTTTATTACATATTTTAGGTATATTAGTATATTTTAATATTTAATAAAATTTTATTAGAGAATTAAGGAAGGAGAAAAAAGTAATTAAAAAAGAGAGGGAAAATAAAAAAAATACGCAAAAAAAATGAAGTAAGAGTGTCCCGAGAGATTTTATCATCTCTGTCTATGCAAACTTTAAGTTCATTTACACTGATATGATATTTATAACAAATAATGGACAAGGTAAGATGTGAAAATATTTGGCTTTATTACTGCGATTCACCAAACAATAGATGGAATATAGCAAATCCCCTGGATTTAATATCCTATCCTATCCAGTCCTATTCTGACTAAAAATCCAAACAACCAAATGTAGCCTAAGATATTATCATATTCGAATGAAAAGACCTAAATCCAAGTATCGTACCAATTAACTATAGAAATCAACTAACTTTGAGTTGAATTACTACATTTCCACATCTTAATACAACTCCAACATCTCACTGCACACAATTGTCACTAGAAACTGTGTTTTACTCTATCTAACCTAAATATTTGCATGAGTTCATACATTTTAGGATATAGCTCGTAAATGCAAGTGAAAAGTTTGTTTGTTAACAGAGAAAAATGGAGGGGTGGTAAGGGATGGTTGCTGCCTCCCTCCTCGATTCATAAAGGGTACTAATGTCCAATAGCAAAACATTGCCATTGGTGCTTATTTCATAGATCATATAAAACTAGTCATGTGACACTAGATGAGTTAAATCCATTAAGAAATCCAGAAAACTCCATTTAAACTGCTAATAGTACATTAATTTCCAAATCATGTAACTTTCAAAAGTAAGATCACTAATTTCTACTCACCTAGACCTTAATCATCCACAAGAATGCAACACACTTGCACAGTCAATGTGCACATTCACATAAGGTGCAAAAGTGCCCAAGTTTTGGAAGAGGAAAGGAAAAGAAAGAAAAGAAGCGAACTGGGATGAACACTAGAACCCATGCACCGACATGTGGAGACATGGAATTGGGAGTGCATTAAACAGCTAATGCTAACTCAAGCGCACTAACACAATACCACATAGGATGTTCAACTTCTGAATATATATAAACTGCAGCTCTTCACAACATACACTAGCCTCCAAACAAGCATAAAATTAGTGATAGAATCATCCGGATATCAAAAGGGTGCATCGTAGCAACAATGCTGTCACATCCTGATTTTTGGGCTTGGGAAGCCACAGGTTAACTGTAATATCCTCAATTTCAGTCCCTAGGAAATGTCTATGATTTAAGTTTGGTAGTTTTCCAATCAGAACTAAATTGTTTTCTTTTGTTTTGGAAAACCCAGTTTTGGATCCTTGGTACTCCTTCGTTTTGTTATTTTTGGGGAGACTTTTGTGATCCGAATTTCCAAATATTTTCTTTTGGAAAGTTGTTCCAGACATCTTGAAGTTTTATATGATTTAATTTCAGAATTTTTGGAATTGATACGAGTAATATGATGGCCTGATTTTTGGACCGTGTGAAACTGCCCAGAATGGGTATTTCGGTGATGTTCACACTGTCTTGATTTTCTACAAGCTTTTTTGGGCCAAGTTTGGAAAAGTTTCCTTCACGAAAGTTGTTGAGAACTTCCTTTTCTATAACGTGTATAAATTTGGGAATTTTCTGAGATAATTTGGATTCCGAAAAGAGCTTACTTTGGGAAGCAAATATTCTGTTCCAACGAACTGTTTTTGGACTGTTTTTGAGTGACTGAAAACGGTGTTTACAAAGAGAATTAGATTTTGTGTTCTTCATGAAAAATGTTTATTAAGGGCTTTTTTATGACATATCCGAATTTGAGAATTTTCAAAATTCATTTACTATATTTTCAAGTCTGATTTCGTGAACTGTGCAAAGCAGTCCGGTTTTATCAGATTTCAAAGATTTATCAATTGTTACATGAAAAACGTTGGAATCTCGACTTCATGTCTTTTGGTGATATTTGAGGACATATCCACACCAAACCTCGGGTTGAATGAGATTTTTATGCGTGTTTATCGCGGAAAACCTTTAAAAAATCTTGTGATTAAGTATGGCACGGGTTGTGATTTTTGTGCCAGTTGGTATATTTCGTATGACCCAATTGGCCCGAGTCATTTGCGTGAGAATTCAGTAAATCTAGAAGACTCTAAGGAGTCCATGGTCTGGAAATTGGTAGAAAATCTTAGAAGTTTGACTAAGTTAAACCTTATCCTCTTCATTATTGCTTGTAATTAATGCTTGGACTTTAGGGTCTTTCATCATGACTCGCATTAATGGAAGTTGGACTTTGGAGGTACCGTCATCATGACCTAATGAGGTCATCGCTTACCTCGTACCCCCGATGACACATGCTCTTACCTCACGCACCCGATGACACGCTCGCTTACCTCATTGCCCCGACGACACGTGCGCTTACCTCATCCAAGCTTTGGCCCTAAGTTTTGTCTCTCTATAAATAGAGAGAGAAAGAGAAGCCGAGAAAGAGAGAGAGGGAGAACCTCACGTGAAGCCCCCCCTTCCTCTCCCTCACGCCATTTCCACGCCCCAAAAGCTTCGGCCAATCTTCTTTCTTATTTCTTGCTTTGTAGCCATGATCGAGAAAGAGAGAAAAAGAGAGAAAGAAAGAGAGAAAAAGCTTAGGGCGCGCATGGAATCCATTCTGGAGTAGAATTTCTGCTCCAGAATGCATTCCGGAACAGGAATGCGTTTGTTAAAAAATTTCCGGAATGCATTCTGGAGCAATTTTTGCATTCTGGAGTAAAATTGCGTTTGTTAAAAATACTTGATTCCGTAATGCATTTTGATTCCGTAATGCATTTTTACTCCGTAATGAGTTTTGGGCAAGAAAAAAAGAGAAGCTACTTTTGTAGCTTCTCTCTTCCGAAATGCATTCTCTTTTTTCTCGCTAATTTTTTTTTTTTTTTCAGAAAATGTATAAAAATTGAAAAATTCCAAAAAAATTCATAAAAATTTCCAGAAAATAAAAAAAAAAAAGTCAAGATTTCGAGAAAATAAGAAATTTTGTGAATTTTTTTTTTTAATATATAAAAAAAAAAATAAAAAAAAAAAATTTCACATAATGGCTTAGAATACCTTTGGGTACCTACTTTGAGTGAAATTTAAGTTTTTGAGGTGCCCAAAAAAAAAAAAAAAAAAATAAAAATTTCAAAACTTCACAAAATGATTTAAAATACCTTTGGGTACCCACTTTGAGTGAAATTTAATTTTTTTTTGAGAGGTGCTCAAAAAAAAAAAAAAAAAAAAATCAAAAATTTCAAAACTTCACAAAATGATTTAAAATACCTTTGGGCACCCACTTTGAGTGAAATTTAATTTTTTTTTAGGTGCTCAAAAAAATAAAAAAATTAAAAATTTCAAAACTTCACAAAATGATTTAAAATACCTTTGGGCACCCACTTTGAGTGAAATTTAATTTTTTTGAGGTGCTCAAAAAAACAAAAAAAGTGAAAAACTTCAAAACTTTACAAAATGGCTTAGAATACCTTTGGCCACCCACTTTGAGTGAAATTTAATTTTTTTGAGATGCCAAAAAAATTAAAAAAATTAAAATTTTAAAACTTCACAAAATGGCTTAGAATATCTTTGGGCATCCACTTTGAGTGAAATTTAATTTTTTTAACTTTTGTGAGGTGCCCAAAAAAAAAAAATCAAAAATTTTAAAACTTCACAAAATGGCTTAGAATACCTTTGGGCAACCACTTTGAGTGAAATTTAATTTTTTTGAGGTATCCAAAAAAAAAAAAAATTTCAAAACTAGACAAAATGGCTTAAAATACCTTTGAGCACCTACTTTGAGTGAAAGTTAATTTTTTTGAGGTGCCCAAAAAAATCAAAAAATCAAAAATTTCAAAACTTCACAAAATGGCTTAGAATACCTTTGGGCACCCACTTTGAGTGGAATTTATTTTTTTGAGATGCCCAAAAAAATAAAAAAATAAAAATAGATTTCTGTTCCATAAATCAATTTCTAGAGCAGAATTAGTCATGTTTTACCAAACAGATTTCTCCTCTAGAAATCAATTTATGGCAAGAATTCCAGAAATCAATTTCTGGCAAGAATTTGATTTCTGGAGCAGAATAGTTACCATTCGCACCCTTACCGACTAGCCCGTGTCTCTCTTGTGGTTTGATCGAGTGAGGAAGCCGTACCCAAGGCCCGAGTGCTTGTGTACAAGCCCGAAATGTTCCCGAGCTCACCCGTCTCGAAACTTGTTCTCTAGTTCTTGGTTTACTCATTGTGTAAGTGAATTCTTTAATATCGGGAAAGGATGTTGAGATGCGTTGTGATGTGGTTTGCTTGGATCGTTTCTCGGTCGTTTGTTTGGTCGTAGTTGGTTCATTTCCTTAGTTTAATAATGTTTCATGTTTGATGTTGTTTTGAGATAGAGTCGAGACTTGACTGGCAAGATGCACATGTTATAGTCGTGCTTGATGTTCTCTTGTTGAACTTTGCTATTGATCTGCCATCGATGCGGGTGCGGTAAGGGCCGACTCATGTTAATGGCGATTGATATATCCTCACTTGATATTAGTGTTTTCACTTGCTGAGTCTTCCCGACTCATCCCCGGTTTTTCCCACCCTCAGGTACATATGATGGTGGAACGGATGGCAGCGATAGGGGGAGTTGAGCCATGTTGGAGTTCGGGGAAAGCTAGGAGCGGTGAATCCGAAGTAATGGGCTTAGGACACCCAAGCCATAATGTTTGTTGTGTAAATGGCTAAAGTTGGCTAAGTCAGCTTGTAAAACATGTTTGTATGAATTATAAATATAAAGTTTGCTCATAATGCAGTCTTTCTTAATCCCGCTGTTGTTTTGAACGTGATTGTCCCGAGTTATGCTTCCGCTTGTGTTTAAAGAAAGATAATAATGAACGGGACGTCACGTATATGACCCCAAGGTCGGGGCGTTACAAATGCAACATCCCAAATTAGCATGCCCCGTTTCCCAATCTTTTTTTCTTGCATGAAAGATGGTTAAATTGTCCAAATTGCTAAACCATTTTTCCTGCCCTTCACGAAATAAACAGAATTTAACAATAACAACAACTCTCTAGAAAATAAGTATTAGAGAGCCTCACCACATGTATTCATTGATCCATTCCGCTTCAACTCGTAAACTCTATTTACCGACGATAATCTCCTCACTAAGACAATCCGTATAAAAAAAAAGAGATTAATTAAATAATCACTTATTAGATGTACAAAAGGAATTACAATATATAAAGATAGATACATCACTTACCCAACTCAACTTTTTTTGCATTTTCGATGCACTCTTCAACATTAATCAGTATACGAACGGCTCTCAACCAATCTTGAAAGCAAATCAAAGCTTACACTACTTTGGGAGTCAAAGAACTTTGAAAGCCATCAAGCACACGACCCAATGTACTAAAAGTCGACTTTGAAGCAACAGTAGTTACGGGAATAGGCAAAACATTCCGAGCCATCAAAGATAGGATCTTATATTTTGAGCCACTAGTCTTCTACCACATCAAAAGATCAAGATCAAGAATATTTTCATTTTTATCTTCAAGATATTGATCAAGCTTAGATTTGTTGTCATTGCACACTTGTTGGTTCGAGTGCATAAAGGTTCTCCACTAAGCTTGGATGTTATACTTCTTGATCTTGTTACCTTCGCTACCACTGGCATCGGTATTGTAACCACTACTACTAGCACTCAAACTTTGGGTACCAAAATTTTGATTACTTGAAGCAAGAGAAGATTGCTCATAAAATTCATATAAACGCTCTAATGCATCTTAACTTTCGATTCATCATCATAAATTTGTCCATGCAAGAAATTCACATAACTTAACTTGGCTCTAGGATCCAACACAACCGCAATTAACACAAACATATTCACTTTATCCAAAGTCCCATAGTATTTATCAAATTTCTTTCATTTTCATACCCATAACTTGAAACTTAGGATTCAAAGCATCCACTGCCTCTTTCAAACATTTATACAAAAGAGCAATTCCTTCAAAATAATCATTTGAAGTAACATATGAACTCCCCAACATCCGATTGGTGGTATCATAGAATAGTTTTAGAAATTCCGAAAGAATAATGGTGTTGAGCAAAATCCCTAATTAGTTTTGAAGAAAGACAAAACAATCCATTTGCTAACCACAATTATACTTAAGTTATTTGATGCAAGTAAATATTAAGTCATTAGATTTAGTCGATGAAAGGACTTTGTTATCAAACTCATAATTTATCGTCAAATTTAATAAGTATTATTTTTGGCAAATTTATGCAGGACAATCAAATTGATATCTCAAGATATCCTAATTCGTAATTACAAGATCGATTCTTAAACATGAAAAACTATACTTATGAAAACCTTGATTTGATTGTATGGGCAATCAAATCACCTGGAGATAATGATTCTTCTTCTAACAACTATGCATTTTCTTTTGGGAAGTTTCTCCAACGGGTTGATTTGGAGATCAATCCTCTGAAGACTGTCCAATGGATAGATTGGAAGTAGAGGAGTATAAAAGGAGTGCAAACGTCGTACAAGAAGAAGAACTACAATCGAGAATTCCAAAGTTTGAATAGAGTTTCGATCTTACACACTTGTGATTACGTATTTCACATTATTACTTTAGAAAGAAAATAACTTGACTGAAGAGTGTACATGATAGTGCAATTTATCATCTGAGAAGCACTACTCTTATAATCTCTTGGTGATTCAATAGTGAAATACAGCCAACAAGTTGTCAGTGTGGAGAGTGGACATAAGCTTGATAAAGCTGAACCACATAAAGATCTGTGTATAGTGTTCTCTTTCCCTAAACTCTCATTTATTATTGTTGACATTATACTACATGCATATCTGTCAGACGAGTTCATTAAAATATCATCATAGTTATCAGATGCAATCATTTGACGACAACTTATATACAAGTTTGCAATATGCATTCATCTGATATTGATCATATAAGTTGTTGACCTTGACTATATTCATTCTGTACATTTAAATCATACAAATTTATAAAATCACATATTCACCCCTCTCTAGGTGATTGCACTAGCCATAACAATTGATATTAGAGCTTAGTGCTCATTTTTCTTTGACGTGTTATTTTACTTATGAGCTAACGATTCTTGATAGCTAGTAATGCTGAGTCAGGTCACAACAACATATCGCCTTACTTTAATGAAACTGAGTACAATGTCTGAGAAAACAAGATGAAGACATTCATCTTGGGAATAGATTAGGATTTATGGGATATCGTTGAATATGGAATCATTCCAAATGTTTCAATTGAAACAAAATCTCCAGAAACTTCAAAAGGGAAAAATGAGATACCTTCTACTGAAGGAATTAGAGAGCAAATCAGACCTCAAGCTCTACCTCTCTCGGCCAAGGAAATTTCCAAAAGGATTTATCTAGATGCAAAGATCAAAATTGCCAAATACAATGGTCTAGCAAGTGTTGAATATAAACGAATTGTGAATCTCAAAACTGCAAAAAAAATTTGGGATCATCTCAAACTCGTTTATGAAGGAACAGAGAGAGTCAAGGAGACAAATGTCAACATTCTTCTTGGGCAGTACGAGTCCTTCACTCAAAAACCAAATGAAATAATTTCCGAAATGCAGAGCAGAGATTCACTTAGATCGTAAATGGGCTTGAATTCCAAAACAATTCCATCTCATAACCTATGAAGGTGAACAAGTTGTTGAGAGCTCTTTCAAAAGAGTGAAACAACATCAAAGTTTCTATTCGAGAAACTCATAGGATCATATCACTTACAGTGGATGAACTTATTAGAATTCTTCAATCTTATGAAACTGAAAAGTTCTTAGAAACCGAAGAACCCAAAGGTAAAAAACCCATAACTTTAAAAACTAACATTGATTCTGATGACACAGATTCAAAGAAAGATGAGGATAAAGATGAAGAATTGGCTTTAATGGTCAAGAAACTGAGGAAGATGGCAAAAAAGGTGAAGATGAATAAGTCAAAGAAGCAATTCAAGAATTCTGATCCATCAAAAGCCAAGAAGCTGAACTTTAAGAAGAAATCAAGTGGCGAAGATGAAGAAAATAAGGACGTGATATCCTTCCACTGCAAAAAGAACGAATACATAAAGCCAAAATGCCCTCTTCTAAAAAAGAATAAAGGAAAGTACGAACGATATAAGAAGACTTTCAAAGCTGAAATGTGGAGTGATTCAAATGATGATGAAAGCGAACAAGAGTATGCCAATATCTGCTTAATGGCGAATTCAGACTTAGAATTGAGTTCTGATGAAGAAGACGAAGTCAGTGATTTCAAAATTCCTGAAGCAGTTATAAATTATATTGATGATTTAGTTTCTGTTAACAAAACTGCTTTAAAAAAGATTTCTGTATTGAAGAATGAGATTTTGTCTTTAAAAAGTGTGACTCAAAACAAGGAAATTGAGGAGTCAATTGCATATGAAAATGAATGTTTAAAAAAGAAAAAACAATATAAGATTGATTTCTTGCAAAAAGAATTTAATCTTATCAAGGAGAAAAAATAATTCTTTGAAAAGAAAAATGATTTATTGAAAAAGGAAATTTTTGATATGAAAGATATTTCTAAAGAAAGTTTTGATCGTATCTCTAAAGAAAAAGAATTTCTGAAAAATGAAATTTCAAATATAACCAAGAAATTCCCAATGGGTTCAAAAAATCTTCAACATATTTTATCAATTCAAGTTCCCTATTATAATAAATCAAGTTTGGGTTTTGAGAAAAATACTGAATTGAAAAATGCCTTTCCCAATGTCAAAGAAAGACTAATGAAAAGACCCCCCAGATTTGTATGTCAAAATCACTTTTAAAAGCAATTTGTGAAATTCAATGGTCAAACGTCCCTTAAGTGCTCAAATTGAGGTGATATAAATCATTTCAAGAATGAATGTCCTAAGGTTTGGAGACCTGTTCAGAGAGACATTCTGAGAATAATTGATCCTAATCAAAATAGACCCAAGAAAATATGGGTACCAAAGAAAAAGTGAGTTACTTATTTTTTGCAGGTACTAATAAAAAGAAAGAACAAGTGGTACCTTGACAGTGGTTGCTCAAGACACATGACCGGAGATCCTTTGAAATTCATCTAGTTAGAAAGAATTAAAGAAGGAAGTGTATCATTTGGAGGTAACAACAAAGGAAAATAATTGATAAGGGAACTGTCAGAATCGAAAATCTCATCATCAACGAAGTCTCACTAGTTGAAGGTTTGAACTTCAATTCAATTAGCATTAGTCAATTATGTGATATTGGTTACATAATTACTTTCCAAGAAAACAAATGTTTCAGGATAAGTAAAGAAAACAAACAATTATTTACAGGTTGAAGACATGGGAATATTTACCCACTAGACACGAAGTCTAACGACATGTAATGTCTCGTTTCCTTAAAAGAAGAATATGATCAGTGGCACAAGAAGCTCGGACACATAAGTGTCAAGTTGATTTCCAAAACAACTTCAAAGAAACACGTCAAAGGACTGCCAGAACAAAAATTCAAGAGCATTGAGTTATGTTCAGCTTGCTCTAAAGGTAAGCAGGTAAAAAGTTTATTTAAATCAATTAACTATGTCAGCACTAACCGAGCTTTGCAGTTGCTTCGCAAGAATATTTTCGGACCTACTCAAACTCTAAGTCTTGGAGGTAAGAAATACTGTTTAGTTATTGTAGACAATTATTCAAGATTTACTGGGTATTCTTTTTGGCTCATAAAAGTGAAACATTTAAATATTTCTCAAAATTTGCCAAAAAGGTACAAAATGAAAAGGGTTATACTATTTCAAGCATTAAGTCTAATCTTAGTAGAGAATTTAAAAATCAAAATTTTTCTAATTTCTGTGATGAAAATTGTATTTAACATACTTTATCCTCATCCTATACTCTTGAACAAAATGGAGTAGTTGAAAGAAAAAGTATAATTTTGCAAGAAATGGCTAGAACCCTTCTATTTGAAAACAAAACTCTAGCACATTTTTGGGCTGAAACTGTTTCAACAGCCTATTATATTTCAAATGGAATCTTTCCAAGATAAATTCTTGAAAAAACCCCTTATGAATTGTTCAAAGGTAAAATTCCTAATATCTCCTATTTTCAGTTGTTTGAATGCAAATGTTTTATGCCCAAAAATCCTAATGATCATGTTGGTAATTTTGATGAAAAGTCAAATGAAGGAATTTTTCTTGGATATTCAACCACAAGCAAAGCTTACAGAGTATACAACAAAAATACTCAAACAGTGGATGAATCAATGAATGTGAAGTTTGAAGATTCAATTCAGACTCAACAAGATGACTTTGACACTGAAAGTCCAGCATCTAACAAAGCATTTGATGAATTGATTGTTAGAGAAAGTGATCAAAATCAAAGATCTGATAAAGTTTAGGAATCTTCAAACTAACAAGATAATGAAGAATCATCAAATTTCCATGATGAAAATGATAAGAGATTAAAAAAAAACTAGAAGCAAAAATCCAGTTATCTCAAAGGCCTCATCATTGGGAATTTAGATTAAGGAATCAAAACCATATCAAAAGTAAAAGAAGCTATAAATATGTTGGCTCTCATCTCTGAAGTCAAACCAAAGAATGTTGAAGAAGCCTTGAAAGATGAAAGTTGTATTGAAGCCATGCATGAGGAACTATTACAATTTAAGATCAATCAAGTATGGGAACTCGTTCCTAGCCCCAAGAATCATTCAGTTATTGGAACAAAATGGGTATTTCGAAATAAACTAGATGATAAAAAAAAATTCGTTACAAATAAAGCAAGACTTGTGGCCAAAGAATATTCACAAGAGGAAGAAATAGATTATGATGAAACGTATGCTCCGGTGGCCAGGTTAGAAGCAATAAGAATTTTATTAGCTTATACTTGTTTTTGTGATTTTAAATTCTTTTAGATGGATGCCAAAAGTGCATTTTTGAATGGCTACATCAAAGAGGAAGTATATGTAGAACAACCTCCGGGATTTGAAGATCCTCGCAAGCCTGATCAAGTATATACTCTCAAGAAAACATTATACGGTCTCAAACAAGCACCATGTGCTTGGTACGAAAAGATTAAGTAGCTTCTTTGGAACAAAATGGATTCACAAAAGGTCATATAGATACTACCCTATTCATCAAAAGAAAAGGTAAAGACATTTTAATTGTTCAAATTTATATAGATGATATTATCTTTGGCTCTACATATGAAAAATTGAGTAAGAATTTTTCCAAATTGATGCAAAGTGAATTTGAAATGAGCATGATGGGTGAATTAACTTTCTTCCTTGGCTTACAGGTTAAACAAACCAAAATGGTACATTTCTTCGTAAAAAAAAGTAGGCCAGGGAAATTGCGAAAAAGTTTGGCATGGTAAATTGCAAAAAGATAGAAACTCTAATGTCATATTTCATTAAACTAGACAAGGATGAAAAAGGAAAATCAGTAAACAAAAATTATATAGAAGCATGATTGGCTCACTTTTATATTTAACTGCTTTAAGACCAGATATTCTGTTCAGTGTTTGTTTGTGTGCAAGATTCAGTCAAAACCAAAGGAATCTCATCTTACTACAATCAAACGAATTATTAAATATGTTGGCACCAATCCTACACTTGGGTTGTGATATCCAAATAAATCAATTTTTATTCTCATTTGATATTCTAATGCTGATTATGCAGATTGCAAGATAGATAGGAAGAGTACTTCCGGAACATGTCAATTATTAGCACACATGCTTGTTTCATGGTATTCAAAGAAGCAACAAATCGTAACTCTTTCTACAGTGGAAGTAGAATACGTCTCACTTAGAAGTTGCTGTGCTCAAATCCTTTGGATGAAACAACAATTAAGAGACTTCAACGTCAAAGACTCAACTGTGGAGATCAAGTGTGACAATACCAGTGCCATTAATCTGACCAAGAATCCTATTCTGCATTCAAGAGCTAAGCATATCGATATTAAGCATCATTTTGTCCTTGATCATGTTTTAAAAGGAGATATTAATGTTCAATTTATAGACACTAAACAGCAATTAGCTGACATTTTTAGAAAACCTCTAGAAAATAAAAGTTTCAAGCTTATTAGAGACAAACTAAACATTATTAACTCGTTTTATTGAGCTTTACGGCATAAACTCACATTGTATCTGATGACTTATTTGATCAAGTTCATATTTGAAGTATTTGATTTAAGCGCAACTCATCTTATAAAAGGTATGTATCTCTTATATATTTTGAATGATATGATTGTTTAAAATAAGTTGTCTTGAAAAATACCATTTGGGAACTAAAATCCCAAAATTTTCGAAATATAATTTCTAAAATTTCCATTAACTGTCAATTGACAGTTTCCAAAAAGGGTTTTGTAAGAACCGATGTATTGCACTTCTCGGTTTAAATCCTTTTTCTTCTTCTCTCTCGTTATCACTCTCTCTGAACACACGATTTCCTCATTGAAACCCTAAAAATCCCATCTTTTTCTTTCGAAACCTAAAATTTCTTCAATGGCATCTAAATCGACCTCTGAATCGAAGAAAGAAACCAAAGGCTCCAGAAGATCAAACAGTCTCGTTGGAATGTTCACTAGGATAAAACAAGATAAAGAACTAGAGAAGATCGACATCTTTGACACGGGTTTTGACAAGGAGTCGTCTGAAGGTAAGAAATCTCTGAGAATCCCTGTCCATGAGCGTGATCGTTTTGGTAGAGCAAGGCAACTGATAAAGACCATTAAACTACTTCGAGAAAATCGAAGTGATCAGAGCACTATCAATGCGGTATGTAAGACACTAGGTTTTTTGTTTGAATGAGAAGTTGTGGATGAATATGAAAGGGGTATGAGGATTGGAAAAACACTCGTTGCTGAAAAGGGTATTGTACTTAAAGAAACATCTAATATTAAGGAAACTCCTACAATAGAAAAGAAAGGGATTTCTTGAGAAGGAAAAGAGAAAATAGGAGAACAGTCGAATGTTGGTGCAAATGAATCTGGTGGTGAGGAGGAACTCCTGATTATAGAGAAAAGCAAGAACATTAACTCTAGAAATGAGGATAATGATGAGAAATTATATACTGAGTTTGTGCCTATTTCTGGCATCCCCTCTAATGATAAAAAAAGCCATAGTTTGTTTAGAAACAAAACACATCATATTGCTTACAACTCTCTCTTAGCCAGAGGAATCATGAATAACAAAGTAGTAGACTTTAATTTCTTTGAAAACTTCAATATCAAGATTCATAAGCTGATTGAAAATTTTGATTTTCAAAAAATGTGTTCTCTTTCCCAAAAGGTCTATCATGAACTCATTGCTTAGTTCTATTCCAATTTATCCTTCAATTCTCCTGCTGAGATTGAATTTTCTATTTTTCAAAATGATTATAAGTTAACAGCTTTTAATCTTTCTGCCATTCTAGGAGTAAAACATATTGAATTCTCTTTTATTCCTACAACTTCTGATTTGGCATACCGATCTTTGTTTGGTAACTCAACTTTCATAAGAGATTCCACATCTCACGTATCTCACATTCTTTTTCCGCTCAACTCCATTGTGTTGCACAAAATCATCATAAACTGTTTCAAACCCAAAGAATCTTCTAAAATTAATGTCTCTAGATATGAGGCAAAGCTGATTTGGGCAATTCAAAACACTTTTCCTATTTCTTTATTTCGTTTGATCCTTCCACAAATGTATAGATCTGTCAAAAAGAGTAAAGGTCAACTTTCTTATAGAGCTCTAATCACTGCCATTTTTGAGTTCTTAAAATTTTCATTCCTGCAAAACTCAAAGGCAAACCTCTTCAAACAGTGACTGTAGGGGAACTTATGATGACCAAAATGGGATATAGGTTTGATGGAGAAAGTTGGAAGGATAAAAAGGGTAAAAGATTATTCCAGTCGAGCTGATGAGTGAAAAGAACAAGGGCTTTGTTAATATACTTCATGAATCTGATGAGGAGGAGGCGATTAAACCTCCAGTAAGAAAGAGAAAAGTGAAGTAGACTGCCTCAAGATTAGACAGACTAGCCAAAAGAAAACAAGTTGTGGCCAGTGAATCTAATGACATGGAGGAATCCGATGAAATATCTGATGAGCAATCTTAAGTTGATGATAGAAGCCTTAAGGAAATAAGGTTTGCGTAATGACTACTTAATCAAGAAGCCAAACATAAAGCTCATGTTGACAAGCATGCTGCAACTCAACTAGAAATTCAAAGGCCAAGAGATGAGGATGGAAGCTTGATGCAATCACTGAGTGACCTCATCAACAAAATTGTGATGGAGAACCAGCAAAAGCAAATGGCCACTGCATAAAAAACAACTAATGATATTCAGTTCTTCGGAGAAGGACCCTCTAGGAGATAGGGAGAGCTTGAGCATGAACATATCATAGAGGCTGAAAGGTAGGATGAGTATGAGCAAAATAATGCTCAAAATGTCAAGGAAAATAGCTTTGAAGGAGCAAATTTAGAATGCACAAGAGGCAGACCCTTCAGAAGCAACATCTGCAGATTTCCCTCTTGAAGGAGATGAACATGAAAATGTTCCATCCGAAGCTCAACAGAAAGGAAAAGAGAAGGAAGTAGAATCTTTTGACATTCAGACCACAAAAACTCCATCTGGATATAATATCTCATCACCTATGTTAGATCATGCAGCTATTACAGATTTGAGGTGGCGACAAGTAGCTATTCAAAATGAAGTCAGGGAACTCAAAATGAACTTAAAGAAAGAATCCAAGAGCTAAAGGACTTGATGGAAGCAAGAATTAACAATATGAAGATATAGGTCAGAATTGATTTACAAATTGCAGCAATCCACACTACAAACATTGAAGGAAAAATTAATCAGCTCTCATCACATATTGAGCATCGTTTGAACCAACTTTCCAGCTTCAGTCTAGTCCAAGTACCTTTCCCACTTGCACCGTTTGCATCTTCATCATCTGAACCCTTTGGACCATCAGCCCATCTAGCAAATCAGCCAAACTAATCACATATCTTCCCATTGATTAGTTTCTGAGATCTTTGTTTCAACATTCAATATTTGTTTTTGATGTGTTATTGACTTGGTGTGAACTTTGGATATTGAATTGTGATTCGACATTGGTTGTTACACTCTTATGTTGAACTCTTATTGAATCCCTGTTGATTATGCTCTTATCTGGTACTAATCTTTTCTGCTAATGTCAAAAAGAGGGAGAAGTATTATAAAGATTAAGACTGTCAATTGTTGCATGAGCGGCAGAATGAACTGATTTACTAGAATATTATGCTTGTTTAAAAAATTAACATTGTTTTATATGTTTTGAATGTTATATCCTCTTAATAGACTATTTTTGTTCACATAAATACTTCTAAAGCATATAGATAGTTTTGTCATCATAAAAAAGGGGGAAAATGTTGAGGAAAATCCCTAATTAGTTTTGAAGAAAGACAAAACAATCCATTTACTGACCATAATTACACTTAAGTTATTTGATGCATGTAAATATTAAGTCATCAGACTTAGTGGATGAAAGGATTTTGTTATCAAACTCAATTTCTTGTTAGATTCAATAAATGTTATTTTTGGCAAGTTTATGCAGGACAATCAAATTGATATCTCAAGATATTTTAATTGGCAATCACAAGATTGATCCTTAAACACGAAGAACTACACTTATGAAAATCTTGATTTGATTGTATGGGCGATCAAATCACCTGGAGATAATGGTTTTTCTTTTAATGGCTATCCATTTTCTTTTGGGAAGTTTCTCCAACGGATTGATTTGGAGATCAATCCTCTGAAGACTATCCAATCGATGGATTGGAAGTAAAGGAGTATAAAAGGAGTGCAAACGTCGTACAAGAAGAAGAACTAGAATCGAGAATTCTAAAGTCTTGAATAAAGTTTCGATCTTACACACTTGTGATTATTGTATTCCACGTTATTACTTTAGAAAGAAAATTACTTGAGTGAAGAATGTACGTGATAGTGCAATCTATCATCTGAGAAGCACTCGCTCTTGTAATCTCTTGGTGATTCAATAGTGAAACACAGTCAACAGGTTGCCAGCATAGAAAGTGGACGTAGGCTTGATAAAGCCAAACCACTATAAAAATCTATGTGCAGTATTCTCTTTCCCTAAACTTTCATTTATTATTGTTGACATTATACGGCATACATATCTGTATCAGACGAGTTCATTAAAACATCATCATAGTCATTAGATGCAATCATCTGACGACAACTTATATGCAAGTTTGTAATACGCATTCATCTTATGTTGATCATATGAGTTGTTGACCTCGACTATATTCATTCCGTATGTTTACATTATACAAATTTATAAAATCACCTATTCACCCCTCTCTAGGTGATGGCACTAGCCGTAACAAATAGCATTTTCCCAATCATCATTTTAAGAAGATCATGGTTAAGCTCATCGGCAAAAGATAGATCGTCTTCTTCCATTCTTTCAAAAGCTTTTCTAAACTTTATGGCAGTGTCTAACATGAGGTAAATGGAGTTCCATCTAGTGGTAACGTCAAGAATAACCGCCCCTTGTAAGTAATATTTTCACCATCAATGCAAGATTTAAATATGTTAGCTCTCATGGGAGAATTCCTCACATACCTAACCACATTTCAGATACGCGCAATAGATTCTCGTACTGTAGTCAAAGCCATTTCTCACAATCAAGTTTAATATATGAGCGGTACACCTCATGTGTAAAACACTACCATCTAAGATCAACAACCTTTCTCTTGAAAATCTTTCCTTCGAATAACCAGTTGCAACATCATTTGAATTAGCATTATCCACGGTGATTGTGGTCACCTTTTTTTCTATTCCCCACTCGTTGATGCATTTCTCCACCATTTTCTCAATCTTTCTACCCTCGTGACTATGCATCACCACAAAATTGATGATTTTTTTTATGCAACTTCCAATTTTCATTAATAAAATGTGCAATGAGACACAAATAATTCAGGTTTTGAATGGAAGTCCATGTATCGATCGTGAGTGCAATCCTAGAATTAATCTTACCAAAGTAAGTCTTCAAACAAGTTCTTTCACAAAAATACAACTTCATACAATCTTTAGCCACCATAAAACGTGATAAATATTTGAAGAGAGGTTGTAACCGACGACAAGCTCATGAAATCCAACACGCTCAACCAAGGAAATAGGTAGTTCATGAACTATGATGAATCAAGCAAGCATTTGTCTATAACGTTCTTAATTAAACGACCATGTCGATAAGACACTACCGGTACTGGAATTTCCCCCTGCCTTGCTAGCCACGTCTACATTATGTGGTGCAAAAAATTTCTGCCTCTTATCTACATTGTGAGGAAACTTCTTGCATGTTGTCAAGTGCTTCGTCATTGTGGAAGTACCGTTAGCAACACGGTAGTTAAACACAAACCCACAATGAATGCATTTCACCTCATATGTTTTTCCATCCCCATATTTGATTCTTGCACAATGATTCCAACATTCGAATGTATATTTTTTATCATGAGGAGGAAGACAAGAACCAAGTACCTTATTTGTCACACTCGTGCTAGGGGATGGCTCTTCTTTATTTTCATTGCCCAACACCAATTCTGTGATCGGAGTCATATCCTCACATCCCTCAACATCCATTGAAATGTTATCTTGAATTCTTGATAAGTCAAGCAAACAACACTGGCCAAGCAAATAACACGAGAATAAATTAGCCGACAACACTTGAATAGTCAATCAAACAACATGATAATAGAACATTTTCGCAAGCCTTATAAGAAAAAGAATAGTCATGGATAATAACTAGAACTTTTCCTGTTTTCAAAAAAAATTCTCCGCAAGAACAGCAGAAGTTACATAACAAGTGAACAACGCACGGGTAAACATATAATGAAGAATCAATCTCTTATATCTTATCTTGCTACTCAACTCCTAACAAGCATTTTGTCATTCATCTTCAAACAGAACCATTCCAGCTACAAGACCACCTCCCCCCTACCCTTTCCCCCTCCCCCACATCCTTCTTTGCTGCCTTGAATATTGGTCCTTCTAGTATATCTAATTGTTAAACCCTACATCAGCTAATCAATGGTATGTAGATATCTTCTTATTCGGTCTTCGATTTCCCGTGACGAAGCTTAATACTCCGTTGAATAATCTGAAGCTATTAAGCATTTACTGACCAAGCAAACTCATCTTCAAAAACCATGCAAAAGGGGGGAAAACACACACAACCCGGATCATCTCCGCGCTTGATTGAAACAAGGAAAACTAAACTAGTAGCCAAAGCACATAAACTTGTCTTGTTCATTCCTCTAGCAGCAATGACAATGTTTATAATACCTCAAGCTGTACTACTCAAATTAGCCACATAGACATACAGGCACCTTGATATATATGTTTTTTGCCTTTTCCAAATCTAATCCATTTCAATCTACAAGTAACAATTCCACAGTTCCATGGATTAAACTCTACATGCCTGCAATTCTTGTCTATCTATTCTCTCGCTTTCTTATAAGATCACTTCGTGACTTGCCAAAACTTAACAAGGAAAACATAGTTTGAAGGGAAATAGTGGACTCTCGCGAGGGTAAAAATGGACGAGTTGCCAACTTGCCACCTTATCTTTCTTAATGAAACTACCCTAGAAATATTGTCAAACATTGTTGACCAGAATTAGAAGAAGAAGTCACCTCTGATCTGTTTCCTTATGACCAACCAAATTGCAGGCAAAGCACATAGGAGAACTACACAAAAGGCCAAACCGATGCAATGACTAGCAGGCCAAGGATCTGGGTTGCCGTTCAAGCTGCAAAAAAAAAAAGAGAGGTTGAAGCAGCTGGACTTAGGTGCTCTGATAGCTTTTTGCAAATCACCAAGATAAAATATGCTAATGATCTTTCCACTATAAATGATCAATCGTGTCACAGATGAACAACAATGGAGGAAGTAATCACTAACATGATAAACAATCAAGTTTCAAGATAAATCATTAAAGATCATTTAGCTTTTGAGAATGAATGGGATGAGAAGTAGAGGCTAATCGGGCTAAAAGTCTCATTTGTTTCTAGAGAAATAATTAGGGCAGGGAAGGTTAGGGAGGTAGGGGCCGCAGGCCCGCAAGTTCGCAACATAATCCTCCTCAGGACTAAAGACTAAAGACTCATTCTCCTTTATTTGCTTGTTTTCCATGGCTTCACGTTGGACACTACACACTCACAGGCCAAAGGAAGACGCGACACGACACCATCACCACCACCAATCTCATCGGCAAATGGACACTGCACACTCACAGGCCAGGGGAAGACACAACAACACTGTCAATCTCGTTGGCATTCGGTAGTACTAACAGACCAAGAGAGAGAAGCCCTAACGCAAAACTAAACCGACAACAATCGCATCGGCGGCACTAGCAGACCAAGAGTAGGCTATGGAGTCAACCAATAACAATCACGTTGGCAACATTAGCAGATCGAGAGTAACCCTAGCGTAGAACTAAATCCCAATCGCGCAAACTTCAACAGATAAAGAGAGAGAAACCTGAGTGACAATGGTCGCTCGTTGAGCTGCGGCCAACGATGTTGAGTTGGTCGATGATAGCAAACGAACGAGATGGCATTGCGATGAAGATCGAGGACGATAGAGTTGAGAACCGAGAGTGAGAGCTGCGTCGCAAGTGGAAACTGTAAAGGAAAGGAAAAGTCCTCAGAAAGGAAAGGAAAAGTCGTAGAGTGGAAACTGGAAAGAAATAAAAGTATGAAAAAATAAGAACAATAATTTAGGGATTTTAGTTTTTGTATTAAGGGTCCGGTTCCCGGTTCCGGTTCCTATAGGAATCATGAACTGACGGTTCCTAAAAATGGGGAACTGGGAACCCAACCCTTTCCCCACAGAACCTAGAACTAAACCGGACCCATTGGTTCGATTATCCGGTTCCCGATTTTACCCTAGAACTATGCTCACCCCTAATTAAAAGTGATCCTAAGTCTAATAGGTTTTATAAGCTAGAACCTAAGCTAATAAGCCTATTAGTGCCTAAAGTAGCCTATTTAAAGCTAAACTAAGATGTACAAAGCAAAGGACCACAATGGGCATTTGGAACTTTGGCTGTCGGTCATAAATGCCCGGCCACCTCCTCCATCGGCCGCCACCTCTGTGGGTGTCGGTTTTATCCATTCAACATTCATTCATTTAAAACATGCACTTATGCAATTCAAAGGATTAGTGAAGTTCACTAAATTGACATTCAATTGCCTTGAGATCGGCTTTTGAATTACTCATGCATTTCGATTATCCCAAGTCACCTCCTAATCAACAAGGAGTTTCTTGATTAAGATTAGCGATAATGAATCCCATTTGTGTTCACAAAACGGTGGACTAATATCATTAATTGATAATTTACTCAAATCATCCCCTCAATCTTCCTGCCTATCAACATGAGTCGAGAGCCTAATCATACATCGAACAGTAACAAGAAAGGCTTAATTAATCATGTAATTAGGCCAATTGGCCTTAAGAGGCAATCAATCAATAATTGATCCCTCGCATCACTTCTTATTTTTTATTCAAATATGATCAATTATGTTTTAACTCAATTGAGTGACTTACTGACCCATCCATTGAATGATTCAGGCACCATTAGAAAGCTTAAGATGTGCGGTTTAATGTTCATTAATACCATTTTTCCCTGTTCTGACCTGAAAGACCCGAATTTTTTAAACTTTACTCAACTGGCCAAAAATTGATTCGGTTTTGACCCGATTTTATGAAATTGCAGGCAAACTAGTAAATCAATTCAAAATTCCGCAAAATTTGACAGACACGTGACCAAACACTTTCTTTTCAAATTTAATGTTTTGACTTATTGCAAGAAGGCCCCCATATATGACAAAATTACCGATTTTCCCCAAAGACTCAAAACGACACTATTTTGTAGGTCTATCAGGCCTTGTCCGATTTTTTTATACATAGGGACCTCTAAATCTTGCTAAAATGACCTCAAACTTTTCATTCTAGCATTTAAGACTCTGATGAACAACTTTCAATTTTTAATTTTATAAAAAAAAAGGACTCAAACTATTTCATTTTTGCAAAACAAGATCGGAAGACACAAAGGTCAGTTTTTCAAATCAAGCTCAAACACTTTTTGATACTTTATGAATGCGAATTTTTTATCAAACGAGGTCGAATATTTGCAAAATTTATATTGTTGGAAAGCTATTGATCTCATGAAGAAGTAATTTCACGAAATTTTTCAAAATCTCAAACATAAAAATTCCTAAAAATCGAAGAACATGCAGAGATAGGAGGAACTCCCACTTTCTAGATTTTCTGATTAAATTTTCAAGCACACATTCAAATTGTTCAAATTTTTCTAGGCAATCTTCCACCTTATTCAAAGTCATTTTCTAGAAATTCAAAGCATCTTCAAGCCATCACGTGAACATTCATGAACATCATCATCCTACTCCATTCATCTATCACAAAATCATCCTCAAATCAATCGTCAATTCAACTCTAGACTTAGATTCTCTTCACATGCATCAATCTAAGAACAAGTGAACATCAAAATGAACATTCTCTATCTTCCTAAGGATTTGGCCAAATAGAAAATACAAGGATCAACATGCGATTTTAATCATTAAACGTCAATTATTTAGAATTCCTAAGGATAATGTCCTAACATGCACTTTCTAACTAAATCAATATGTTACTATCAAAATCCAACAATATCTAAACATTTATGCTTGCAGCGAAAATCGAATTTTAAGCTTATTTTAACATGTAATTGAATTCTAGTATCGAATAATCCTAAATTCTAATATGATTTCATTTCAATTTCAAGATATTCTATCACATCCTAGCTTGTGTTAATCATAAATTGAAGTTAAACTGCGATTTTGAACTATGATCAACTCAAATATCCTCGGATGATCCTCCAGAATTGATCACATAAAGTTGAGGAGCTCCTACCTTGTTTATCATGATTGGTGAGCTAGGGACAAAACTAGCCAGATTTGAGAACTTATGGCTACCACCGAGGCCGATTACAACCACGGACAGCGCCATGAGACACCAAGGGACACGGTTGCTAGAGTTGGCATCAAAGAACCACCAAAGGAAGGCTGGAATTTGCCGGAATTCGATTAGCGAGAGCTATTGTCGTGGAACATGCGAGTTTGGCTAGGAGAGAGATGTATAATCCGAATTTTTTTAGTTTTAATGTGAATAATTGTTAATAATGAGAGGAAAGAGAGAGAAAAAGTTTTTAAATGAGCATTTTGGATGGAAATATGCATGAAATTTAAATTCCAACCATTGCATTAATCCTATCGTTGTAATTGAATCCTTAATGGCTAAGGTTTAATCCAGGCAACTCATCTCATCTATTGATCCAAGGGTTTAAGATTGATTCCTTAATCAGTAAGGAATGCTCTTATTGGTTGGATATTAATGACATAGTAAGGGCATATTAGTAATTTCTTTGGATGGCAATTTTGTGATTGTTGCAATGTGAGAGAGAGGGGTTAGCAAGCCATGGGCTAAGCTGACTTGGTTTGGCCCATTAGACCATGAGGCTCAATTAGGTTCGACCAATAGGGCAAGTTCACTTAGACCCACCCAAGTCGGCCCAGGTTGATCCGAGGTCCTTTGATTGCTAAATTGCAATTTAATTTTGTCAATTGGGCTTGATATATTAGCTAAGTGGGTCGGGTAAGTCCAATTAAGGGTTGGTCCAATGGCACAAGTCTAATTCGGGTCAAATTGGATTGATTCGAGCTAATCGGGTCGACCGGAGCCTCCTAATTGATTTAATTATCAAATTAGGCACATGGGTTGGGTCAATTTTGTATTTTTTGGCCTAATTAGCCAAATTGGGCTTTGGCTCAAATGTGCCACACTTGGGTTGGATCAATTAGTTTACTGAGCCCGTTCCCATTAGTCAAGATTTCTCATTTTGGTCAAATTACGCCAAGTTGCTATGATTTTGCCAAAATTGATATTGAAATTGAGTTTTTTTTTTTGGCTCAATAAGATTCAAATTGGGCTAATTGACATTACTAATGAAGAGTCGATCGGAACCCATAATTGGTGCTCGAAAATTAACTGATTCGCGTCATATTGAAATTCCCAAACCTGACTAGAAAATTGAATACACTACGACCTTAGGTCATGAAGGAAATTATTCTAAAATATGGCTAGAAATCAACGAATTTTGAATTTGGCCGATCGAAAATTGAAAATTTTGGTATGGCTGAAAAGTCAATTCTCGATTGATTTTTGTAAAATTGTGAATTAGAAGTCTAATTAAGCATTAAAGGAGTTGAATAAATGATTTTTCATTTTTATAATATTTGAAAAACGTTGATTAGGGATTGACCAAAAAGTCAACTATAAATACCTATATGGATTTTTGGTGAAATCAATGTTTTAGTTAGATAGAATGCTATGGAATTTGATGAACTTTGAAAAACATTAAAATAACTCTTTTTTACCAAGAAATAGGCCATATCATAATCAAGAACTCTAATCTCGAGTTTTGCTTCTATATGACTTATCGGTTGAATATCATATATCAATAGTCTTCATGATGTGACGTCCTAATATATCTTTGATCTTTTATTTTTCTAGAATTAGACCTTATATAGTTTGATCACCCTCAATCCTAAATCTCTTAACATGCACCATCTGAGGAGAATACTCGCCCCTTTTCTTTAACCCAGCACTACACACTGCACCAGGTAAAAAAGAAACATTCTATAAGTGTCTACAACCAATTTTGTTAAAACAGCCAATCCGGGTATAAAAATTATCCATAAACTTTTATAAAAATCCACCGTGAATGTCACGCATTCTTGAAATGTCATTGGTCTAAGTTCATAAACTTAACTTATGAAAAAGAGTTATATATCAATGAGCAAGGGGAATGACACATTAATTATCGTCTTCAAAGCATAAACAATTTACTTTACATTTAAATACTAAAGAAATTATATGCCAATAACTTAAATTCAAAAATGGTTAATACCACAAAAAAATTCCTAAACTGATACACATGTGATAAATTTATCAAAAATTAATTTTTTGACCATAAAAACCCTAAACTGGTACGCCTATGACAAATTTATCCTCTGTTAGTTTCTGTTAAATTTTACAGCCAAATTGTTGAGTTGGATGACACGTGGCAGTTCACGAGTGTACCAATTTAATGTTTTACTCCTCTATTTGTCACATATTTACCAATTTATGATTTTTTATGGTATTAATCCAATTTAACGGAGGGTAAATTTGTCACAAGTTTGGGATTTTTTGTGGTTAAAAAATTAGGTTTATGTAAATTTATCACATGTATAACAATTTGGGATTTTTGGTAATTAAAAAATTAGTTTTGAGTAAATTTATCCCAGGTTTACCAGTTTAGGATTTTTTGTGATATTAATCCATTCAAAAAATAGAGAAAGATGATGAAGTATCTTCAGATAAATTTTAATTATTAGTCTTAAACATTTATTTCATTTCAACTTTTATCATTTATTGATTTATCTTGAAATTTATTCAGTTTTAGGACTTAATTGCAGTTTCGTGATAAGTTTTAGGGATTCAGTGCACTTATCCATTTATTTTTTTTGTCTAAATAGTCCTCTATGCTACCAGGGGCAAGTTGGGTAGTAACAGTTGCTCCCAAAAGCCTTACCTATCAGAATTACATAGACTTTCATGGCAAAGCAAATCAAAGCAGCGTAAAACCCAGAATACAACAAAATAAAGCCAAATCTAGAAAACAAGGAGGATTAATAGAGCACCGGTAGAGTTAAACACACGCTTGTACCATAAAAATGGATCTAGCCGATCACTAAATCTCATATTATTATTAGTGATGAGCACACATCGAAAATTCCTTCTTCAATAACTACGACATTGCCAGTTGGCGATATGCGCCTAGATTCGACTTGCTCTACACCATCGTCGTACAGAGACAACCAAAACGGGTTGAAAAACACAAATCTAACTTTTGGAAGAACAAATCTTTGTGGTTCAACGAGATGCCAAAACTCATGTGATTATCATTGAAACTAGAGGCAAAAAACCTATACACAAATAGAACATGGGGGTATCGAATCCCCAAAAATATTATTAAATTCTTATATCTAAATTGTCTCTGTTTATTAAGCTTGTCTTTGGTTCCCTTCTATTGCTATTTTTCTTACTCGATGCTTTTCTTGGGGGCCCACATTCATATTTTCAAAATGACACATAAATCCTGATAGTAGACAAATGGACACCTCCATTTTAGAATTTGTCAAAGCTTAACCTAACATAATCCTAACTTTTTGTCAGTTTTTAGGTACAAGATCATCCTTTGGATCTACTTTTTGATCTTTGCGTTCCACAATTTGAACCAACCAAGCACATCCCTCTTATGCTTAAGAAAACAGACCCATACATTCCTCAAAATGTCGTTAACAAAGAACAACATGTACCAGGCGCCAACCTTGGATAGAACTTGAGAGGGTCTCCATAAGTCTGAGTGTACATTACCTATGATCTCTAAGGTCCGGTGAATTGCCTTACTGAACTTTAACTCTTCGCTAACTACCCATGTCATAGTATTGACAGAAGTTTAGCTTTTAACTTGTTGACCTCTCAGTAGACCCCTCTAACTCAGAACAATTATCTCCCTTTCACTTATGTGACTGAGTCTCATGTACCATGATTGTATCTTGTCTTGAGCCGAAGCCTTAGAGATTTTAACATACGAGCCAATCATTGTCGTTCCCTTGGAGGAGATACAATGGCATCCTATCTTCCCTTCATCACAGTAAGCATGCCTCAAGAGACCTTCAAAACTCTACTTTTAGTGGAGATCCGGTATCCGAACCTGTTAAGAGTACACTGTAAGATAAAGTTCTTCTTAGCTTTATTCATGTCTTATGCTAATTAACATTCTCACCAATCCATTGTGCATCTTAATTTGAACTATTCTGACCCTTATTACTTCACAAGCAATACCGTTTTCCATAAACACCTTACCACCATCCATTCACGGATCTATGTCTATTAGAAGTCACATGATAAGAACAACTAGAGTTAAACACCCAATCATCACTTGATGAAGTTCGTGGTGATTGCTAACATGTCGTTGACATCACTAGAACTATTATTTGATGTAGTAACAACATTATTATTGTAAGCAAATTCCAACTTAACTGTTTTACTCTTGTAC
Organism: Syzygium grande; assembly: GCA_024733475.1. Classification (NCBI taxonomy): domain Eukaryota; kingdom Viridiplantae; phylum Streptophyta; class Magnoliopsida; order Myrtales; family Myrtaceae; genus Syzygium; species Syzygium grande. The sequence continues at coordinate 13,850,855 of JAMXDD010000004.1, read as the reverse complement.
TTTAAACAATCTCTCATGTATTGCCCTACTTCATCACATTGATAACATTGACAATTTTGAACGTTAAACTTCGATTTAGAATGACTCTTCCATCCGTTGCCCCAAATCCTTGGCATTTTTCTCTACCTTGAATAACCAAACTTTGTGCATGTTATCTTCTCATAACTATTTCTTAGAAAACAAGACAGATTTTAACTCTTTCGATAGAGATGCTTACAAGATCATGCATTGTTTCTTGTTAGGCAAGGGCTCATTAATGTTCTTCAAGTCCATCATGAGTTTTCAAACTCATCTAAATAGCTCTGATAGCTGTGTTTTTAACCACCCGAAATTGACACATCCTCTTAAGCATATATAAGTGATTAGTTAGACCCTGTCAAATAAAGTGCTTCAAGTTTTGCCCACAACGCTCTATCTCTTTGACCACTTCAATCAACACTCATCTAATAAATCTAACAAGGTTATGCTTTTTGCCTTCTCCATCAATTATATCTTATCGGCCTCTTTTATTGTATTTGGCAGCTAATTTTTACCATCCAATGCCTTAGCCAAACCTTGTGTCACTAACAAGGTATGCATCTTAATGCTACAAAATGCAAAAGTTATTCCTCCCATTGAGCTTCTCAATTTCTGCTCTCGCTTTAGACATATTTGCAACAATAGAATGTCGAAATAGTGATTAGACCAACAAAAGTCCCAAGTTAATTTAAAAACCTTAACCTTAGTTGTGATACCAATTGTCGCGGAATCTATCGATCTTACAATTGAAATCTAACAAAAGAAGAAAACATGACTAGAGAAACCAACGAAGAGCAATCAAGACACTAGAGATTATGCGATTCGGTCCAAGTGTTGGTATCTACTCTTTGGTGAGAACCAGTCACAAAGAAATTCCAATACGAATTTGAAGAATTACAACGTTTACAATCGCTTAATAGTTCAAGTGTTTCTTAATACTAAGTTACACCCAAAGCAAAACCCTAAAGTTTTTTTTTACACAATCCCACACAAAAACTCACTCAGAAAAGTCATAGAGAAAAAACTCTTAGATTTCTCTTGCTTGCACTTTTGTGTAATAACCGAGTAGAATTCCATCTTTATATGTTCTAATTTGACTTGTTAATTCAAACTAAGAAACCTACTCAAATAAAAATTCCAATTCCAATGTGAAAAGTATTTCAATAATTACTTATTTTTTGGACATGAAACCATAAGTCCAATATGGATTTGAAATTTCTATTTAGTTTGGTTTTGATTCACTAGCTCAAACTCGAGATATATTCTCTACAACATATTATAACAATAAAAATAACGCCAAGATCTGAGGAAGACCTCATCCCAAATCCTTTTTAAGCTAGTGCTGAAGATTTTCACGTCTAGATCCTTGAACAGTCACCAACTAACTCGTCTAAGGCTGGCTCATTGTTACCATATTCAATCGAACATATCTCCTTTTCACCAAGATAATATGAGATATTTGCCACTTGGTACTAAACTCAAAACCCATCGACTGATTCAAAACATATCCCGGTGAAGTTCTAGCCGCTATACAAGACTTTCTTTCTTCTGCTTAGTCTTCATCCTCTCCCTCTAATGTGGCAGAGACGACTGGTCCACCGAGGTTGGACTGGACAGCCGAATGTTGGCGATAGGATGGTCCAGATATCTATATATGTGGAATTTCTCCTAAAACATGATAGTTTTTTAGAAAAGGAACGAGAAAATGACACAAATAGTCCCGAACTTTGATCTAATGTGCAATGTAGTCCATAAACTTTTAATTTGTTCAATGTAGTTTCTGAACTTTGATACCGTGTAATGTCGTCCCCGAACTTTTTAATATGTTCAATGTGATTCCTAAACTTTTGGTACATGTTTGATTTAGTCCCTCACTATATGAAAATATTCAATATTGTCCCTAAACTTGAATGAATGGAATGATGATATTGGACATTTTCATATGGTTTAGGGACTAGATTGAACATTTACTAAAAATTCAAGGACTGTATTGAACAAATTAAAAGTTTAGAACTCATTGCATATTGTGTTAAAGTTCAGGAACCACATTAAACAAATTGAAAGTTTAGACACGGCATGCACAATTGAGCAAAGTTTAGGGACCATTTGTGTAATTATACCAAAAGGAAAAGAAGAATAATTTGATGGGTTCGGATGACATGTATCCGAGATTCCTTATATTTAATTGAGTCAGAAATGAAATTCTTAATATAGAAATCCTATTCGTGTTGGAGTGGAATTTGGGGAAAAGTGCCAAAAAAGTCCTAAACCTTTTGCATTAATGCCAATTTAGTTCTAAACCTTTTTTTGGTGTCAATTCAGTCCTAAACCTTTTCCATTGGTGCCAATTTAGTTCTAAACTTTTTTTTTGTGCCCATTAAGTTCTAAACCTTTTAAATTGGTCCCGATTCAGTTCTAAACCTTCTGTTTTTGTGCCAATTTATCCTTTCCCGGTCAAATGCCTTTAATAATATTTTAATATTTTTGAATTTTTTATTTTTTTCATCCCAAATTTTTTTTAAGCTAGCTAAAAGAAGATTCTCATGTCTAGATCCTTGAACAAAAATCACCAACTAGCTGTAAAAGGCTAGAATCATATTCAATCGAACATATCTCCTTTTCACCAAGATAATATGATCATATTTGCCACTTGGTACTAAACTCAAAACCCATCGAGATGATTCAAAACATATCCCGTGAAGTTCTAAAGACTTTCTTTCTTTGCTTAGTCTTCATCCTCTCCCTCTAATGTGGCAAAGGGCGACCGGTCCACCGAGGTTGGACCGGACAGACAATGTTGTCGATAGGATGGTCCGGATATCTATATTGTGGAATTTCTCCTAAAACATGATAGTTTTATAGAAAAGGAAAGAGAAAATGACACAAATAGTCCCGAACTTTGATTTAATGTGCAATGTAGTTCATAAACTTTTAATTTGTTCAATGTAGTTTCTAAACTTTGATATCATGTATAATTTTTGGATGAGACTTAACTTTTTATGTTCAATGTGATTCCTAAACTTTACATGTTTGATTTAGTCCCTCACTATATGAAAATATTCAATATTGTCCCTAAACTTGAATGAATGGAATGATGATATTGGACATTTTTCATATGGTTTAGGGACTAGATTGAACATTTACTAAAAATTCAAGGACTACATTGAACAAATTAAAAGTTTAGAACTCATTGCATATTGTGTTAAAGTTCAGAGACCACATTAAACAAATTGAAAGTTTAGAAATGGCATGCACAATTGAGCAAAGTTTAGGGACCATTTGTGTAATTATACCAAAAGGAAAAGAAGAATAATTTGATGGGTTCAGATGACATGTATCCGAGATTCCTTATATTTAATTGAGTCAGAAATGAAATTCTTAATATAGAAATCCTATTCATGTTGGAGTCGAATTTGGGGAAAAGTGTCAAAAAAGTCCTAAACCTTTTGCATTAATGCCAATTTAGTTCTAAACCTTTTTTTGGTGTCAATTCAGTCCTAAACCTTTTCCATTGGTGCCAATTTAATTCTAAACTTTTTTTTGTGCCCATTATGTTCTAAACCTTTTAAATTGGTACCAATTCAGTTCTAAACCTTTTATTTTTGTGCCAATTTATTCCTTCCGATCAATTTTAACCGGAATTTGCGATGTGGGCCTGCCTGTGAGGAAGGAGGGGGGGATAAAAATAATAAAAAAAAAACTCGGGGAACCCCGTCAAAAAAAATAAAAATTCAAAAAATTACTAAATTGGAACAAAAACAAAAGGTTTAGGATTGAATTGGCACCAATTTAAAAGGTTTAAGACTTAATTGGCACCAAAAAAAGGTTTAGGACTAAATTGGCACCAATGAAAAAGGTTTAGGACTGAATTGGCACCAAAAAAAAAGGTTTAGGACTAAATTGGCACTAATGCAAAAGGTTTAGGACTTTTTTGGTACTTTTCCCGTCGAATTTGGGATAGACTCCAAGGCTTTGGATTAATATTGTGGCATATGACCAGCGTCTCAATCCAATCTGCCTTCCATCCTTAAGTGGCATATTTACCTTCTCTAGAGTATATGATTAAGAGGAAAAATTGAAAGCAAATCTTGGTTGCACTTGCCAAAGCTCCCTCTTCTTCTTCCTCCTGTTATTGTTTTTTAATTTTGTCATTTTTCTCCCCCATGTTCTGTGAAGGAGAAGATTAGCATCACACGTTTACCTACGTGACAATAGATGGCTAAAGCAAACTGTTGAGTGTTGACGCCTCAATTTAAAAAAAAAAAACAAAATCAGAAAATACAAATATATATAGCAGAAATCAAAAAAATAGCAAAACAAAAAAAAATAGTAACGAAAAATAGCAAGAATAAAAGGGTCATGAGAATAAAAAATATATATAAAGAAAGAAAGAAGGAATTTCCACCAAAAAAAAAAAAAAAAAAAAAAGTGAGCCAGAGCTGGCTTCTTCCTTCTCACCCGCGTCTGTGAGCGACCCAAAAATGACTGAATTTGTGTGCATCACCAACCGGGGGACAGAATCAGGGCCAAGAAATTCTAGAAGGCTGGATGAGCTGGCTAAATTCAGTTACAGAGGAATCTTCCAAAGGGGATTCAGTTGGTGGGGGAGATACTCGATGGATACTGGCCAAAGAGAGGGAACTCAGAAAAAAAAAAAACACGTCGCCCGAAGAGAAGGGTCCGAAGAGGAAAGCGTTCGGTTCCTCTATTCACGTGGAGGATTACCGGCAAATTTTCTCCCCCTTTGATCTCCAGTCGCTCCTTCATCTTCGCCGGAAAAGTTTGTCCGTCACTTTGGTTCGTTACTTCGGAAGGGCGAATCGGTGTTGTTCGTCACTGTTTCGCCACACCAGAGGACTCCCGGACCTATCGCGTTCCTGTTCGTAGACGATCTTGAAGACTTCCTTCCGAACCAGGTGAGACTTCTTTCTTGTGTGTACACTGTTTTGGTCGAGAGAAGTTGATCCGTTCGCTGAGTTTGTAAAAAATCTTGCTAAAATGCGTAGCACAACTTGATTTAGATGCTTATACATCGCTTCTCGATTGAGAATCATGTTCAAATCAAACTGGAAGTTCATCCTTTAAGTCACACAACACCTGTCTAACAAAATGCTTAAATGAGGAACCGATTTGATTTTTGTGAAATCGATGCTTGGAGCTCGTTCTTTTGTTCTTGATTTGTTCTTTGATTGATGAATCAATACTGAATCCGTGTTTTTCCTTGATTCTGTGGCATTCATGTATAACGGTTCGGCCATGGATGAGACTTCCGTCGGAGATATATTCCCCTCGGGAGCTAAGCCAGCGGTTTGAGGCCGCCATAGTGAGTTCTCTATCCTTGTTTCGTGTGTTCATGTGTGCTTAGATTTAGCGTGTTTGATTAGATGGAGATTGGTGACCGATTGAATAAGAGGCTCTGTTATTTATTATGGCCGGTGTGTGATGAGGGACGACGGTGGCTGTAAGTTGTAGTCAACGGAAGTGGCCAGAATAGATGGCCGACGGCGAGGGTTGGAGAGTCGGTGGTAATAGATTCATGGCGGTTTTGGTGAAGTGCAGTGTAGAAACTTCGGCGAAGGCAGGAAGAAGAAGACCAGAAAAATAGAAATAAAAAATAAAAAGAAGAAGAAAAAAAAAGGGAAATAAAGAAATAAAAAAATAGAAAATAGGGATGAAAAAAGGGGAATAAATCAGAGTCGGGTCAGATCTTGTTACTCGGGTCAGATTTGAGGTCGGGTTGGAGGCTGGGCTGCAAAAAGGGTTCGATGTGGGTGTGATTGGGTTGAACTCGATATTGGGCTAAAATGAATTAAACAAAAGAAGTTTGAAACTTGGGCTTGATTTGTTGTGATGGCCCATCGGAAGAGACCCGAATTCAGACTGGGCCCAAGGACCGGTCCGAATTGCTAGTCTAACCCGGACTGCTAGAGTCCGGATCAGACCGGCTAATTAGACCGGGTTCCTTGACCGGGTCCAGAATCCTTTTCTTTTTTTTTTTTTCAGAAAATTTAGAAAAATAAAAGAATGCGAGAAAAGCTAATAAAATGTAGAATTCTCTTCGTTTAGGGCTTCTAATAAACACTTTAGGCTTGAACAAAAATTGAATTCAAAATTGAATAAGCCTTTAGGGCTTTACTTTATGAATTTTTTATTGCTTTTTTTTTTTAAAGATGATGCTAGGTTGTTGTTTGTGTATTTTCATTTTTAATTTCAATTGATTGTGCATTTTAAATACTTTGTTTGTTGTTCTCTTTAGAATGGTTAGGACAAAATTTCAAGATTCTCGATTAGTAAAAAAGACTGCCCGGCATGTTGGTTAACAAATTATCAAGTTTAGGTACCGAAAGGGCATTAGTTGAAAAACTAGTATAATTAAGTCTCTGATCCCTAAAAATCTCTAATTGCATATGTATCGAGATGATACTCTCACGTCTCGATTTTAGGGTTTCTAACCGACCTTTAATTGTGGCTAGTGGCGACTTCAAATAGAGCACGTAAATTTAGATAACCAACATCATGCGAGGTACAGACTTAGGGAGTGTCTCGTAAAGTACCTCTAAACCTACTTCTCTCGAGATGGCCCTGGACCGTTAGGTCGGGACACAAACAAAAGTTGGAATCAAACCATAAGTCAAAGCAACATTAATAATATACTATGTCCATTATCCAAGCTGCATTTTCACAGCAACAATATACTACATTCATATAAATACCATCACAACAAAAGCCTCAAACCAACCCTTCATCTTCTTCTTCAGCCAAGACCTATAGCTAGCTTGAAAAACTAATCCACCACACAACCATGCCTCAATCTCAATCCCTCCCAAAGCACTTGCAAGAAGACGACATCTCTCAAGAATGCAGAGACCTCCTTTCCTCTCTCCCCTGCGAACAAGGCTGGGTCTTCAACCCCCTCTACCTATACCAAGGCTTTTGGCTCCCTCCAAAGCACTTGAAGGTATCCTCGCTTGCCAGAGACACTTCCAAGCCCGAGACACCGACGTCCTCCTCGTCACCATCCCGAAGTCCGGGACCACCTGGCTCAAGGCCATCCTGTTCGCCCTCCTCAACCGGGCCAAGTACTCAGGCTCAGGCTCGCAACCACAGCACCCTCTGCTGAGCCAAAACCCTCACGACCTCGTGCCCTTTCTGGATTTCGAGCTCTACCTTGAGCAGGACGCTCCCGACCTTGCCTCACTCCCGCCCCCGAGGCTCTTCGCCACCCACATGCCTTATCAATTGCTCCCGCAGTCGGTGAGGGACTCCAAGTGCAAGCTGGTGTACTTGAGCAGGAACCCCAAGGACACCTTCGTCTCGCTCTGGCACTTCGCCAACAACCTGAAGCCCAAGGACGAGGGCGAGATCTCGCTGCAGGAGTCGCTTGACAAGTTCTGCCGCGGCGTGAACACGTACGGGCCTTACTGGGACCACGTGCTGGGCTACCACAAGGAGAGCTCGGAGACACCCGAGAAGGTGTTGTTCCTAAAGTACGAGGACATGAAGGAGGACCCGTGCGCTCAACTGAGGAGGCTGGCGGGTTTCTTGGGGTGTCCGTTCAGTGAAGAAGAGCTGAAAGAGGGGACAGTGGACGAAATAGTGAGGCTCTGTAGTTTTGACAGCTTGAGCGGGTTGGAGGTGAACAAGAGCGGCAAGATGGCTCTAGGGCATGAGAACAAGTCGTTCTTCAGGAGAGGCGAGGTTGGAGATTGGGTAAATTGCCTGAGCGTTGATATGGCCCAGAGGATTGACCGCACTATGGAAGAGAAGCTGCGCGGCTCTGGGCTGAGGCTTTAGGGAAGTGTGTGTGGGTCTGTGTAATAAGAAAAAAAATATGAGTGCTCGTCATATTTGAGATTATTATATGAATATTCTACCTCTAGGTTTAATTTGGAGGACGGATTGTTGAAAAATAATTACGGATTCAACTACGGCATTTACGTCGTGAAAAACGATGTTAAAAGACAAATGGATATAGATGGGTGCTCGTTTCTGATTTTTCTTAATTTTGTGAAAGCAATTTTGAAAGGAAAGTCATAAATAGAAGGACAAAAGGCACAAAAAATTTTAAATTATGCCTACTGTGACACATTTACCCTAAATTTTTTTCGTGACACAAAAAATTCGAAACTTATACCCGTGTAATACATTTACCCTCTGTCAAAATTCTGTCAATGAGAACTGTTAAAAATTTACCTACATGGACGCCATAAAGCAAACGACGACGTGGCACTCATGTGGTTTGAGTGAAGTAAAAGCGATATTGTTTTGGCTGAAAAATCATCTAATGGAACCTTAATGTAGGGTAAATGTGTCATATAGGTATAAGTTTAGAATTTTTTATGTCACAATAAAAAAGTTTAGGGTAAATGTGTCACAGTGAGCATAGTCTGAGGTTTTGATGCCACAAAAACAAGGTTCAGGATAAATGTGTCACAATGGTTATAGTTTGAGGTTTTTTGTGGCTTTCTCCCTAAATAGAAATAATGAGTAGATTGAGCATCTCTTGTTATGAAATTAACAATTATTCCAACACTCTTGATTCACGATGTTGTGGGGCCAAATGCGGATATATCACTAACCTTGTTCTCATTTCCTATGGTATTTACCGGGTCGCAAGACTCGCGACATATATCAAAATTTGAAAGTTTTATCTATCAAAAGAAATAGGAGCAAAATTGAGATTAATATAAGCAAATATCTATAAATAAATTAATATCATTTCTAGATATTCTTATGAAAACGTTTAGATTAATATTCTTATGAAAATGTTTATTCTTAAAATAGCATAAATAATAGCCCGGTATAATGTAAATGAGGTTTTAAATGAGGTTCTAAAATGGCAGTAAAATTAACCCATCCTAATCTTAAAAATTAATATCATTTTAAAACGAAGTGTTTTCATAAGGATATCTATAAATAAATAAATTTATTTATTTATCTATGGTCTTACTTATATTGATCTAAGTCTTGCGCCTACTTTTTTAGATAGATAAAATTTTTAAGTTTTTGTGTTTTGTGTTTTCTTAATTAAATTTAGTTAATAACATAAATTAGGAAATTAAAATAACCAGAATATCGACCGAGTACTATTAAATGAGGTTAAACTTTTACTACTATAATGTTAAAAAGTTACAATCTATGTAAGTGGAATTATCGTAACATTTGTAGAGATAAAAAAGGTTAAAAAAAGGTAATAAAAAGATTGTATATTTTTATTTAATTTAAATAATGGATTGAAATGAAAAATATATATTAAAATTCATGCAATAGTGTAATTATGAAAACTTGCGAATAGTACCGAAGGATGACTGTGAACATTTAGGAATATTTGATGGACTAGATTGAACAAATTGATAGCGTAGGGACTAGATTGAACATTTAGAGATAGATTGAATAAATCGAAAGTCTAATGATGACATTGCACGTTGTGTCAAAATTTAGAAATGGTTAATGTTGTTTTCCCTTATTCCTATATCAAACCTAGGGAAGATTGGTTTAGAGCTTTTGTCAAAATATTTTTATTTTATTTGAAAGATGCAAAACAAATAATGCTGTCAAGTTGCAACTGTCTTCGACCAAAAAGAAAAAGGTTGCGACTGTCAAATGATTCGGTGAAACATTCATTGAACATTATGTTTCCTTAGATATTAGCTTTTGTGCATTGACGATTCAATTTTATTATCTTTTTTTTCGTATTTCGTAGGGCGGTCTATGTTGTTTAGGTAAATGTTTTCCATTCATTGAAAATATTATTTAAACATGGATGAAACCAACATTATATCAGCGGAAAGGAAAGCCAATGTCTCTTTGCTAACATAATACTAGTTAAGAATTATTGTACAAATCCTGGTGATTACGGATGCCCGTGAGAAAGTGTGTCTACCCACTTTAGTATTTTTAATCCTTGTTAGTTGGTATTTAGATTTAATTAATCAATGGCAATTGAGGGACAAGTATGGGACAGTAAGAGTATCTTACGTTATTTAGAGAGGTGGGTAGGACTTTGATGTTCAAGTTTAGCGGCAATTCAACACCAACCAGTCCGGTGGCACAGTAGTGGTCATCCATCTTATTCTTGAAATAAGGAAAATTTATTACATGAATCGGATGCACACACTCCATATTCATTTGTACCATTGAAATCAATGGTTCTTGTTGCGTGCATAGAAAAAAAATTCAATACCTTCGTCCAGGGAAATTACCAAAGAAAAAGCATCAAGTTTGATCCGGGTAACATATCTAGTTGGATTCACATTTATTCAAAAGTTATGTGCCAACTAAGATATATTAATTATTTTATACCACGCTATTTCTCCGATGTGAGACTTTTCAGACATAACTCACATATACATTTTAATAATATGCTCTTCACGTGTGAAATCGGTGTTGGGTCTTTCTCCCTTTATTTAGGCATCATTTTGCATCAAGATGTCTCAACCAGGATCTTCACTTTGTTGCCTTGTGAGGACCGCAACAATAAAACGGAAATTAAAACACTAAGTTTGTGGGACCTAATCTACAAGGAGAGCGGTACAAAATTCCTCTATAGGTCAAGTAATAGAATAGAGATTAAAACTGCAATCGAGTTATTCAAACACTCTCAATGTTTCTAGTTTTCAAATATTCCTAAAACCTCATATGGTGTTTAGCCCTCACAATTTCTCATGAAACAATTTCTTAATCTCATAAAAGAATTCACAAATTTTTATCACAAAATTTATTGGCTTTAACACCAAAAGCTCCTCTTGGATGCTCTTAAAAAAGAAGAGGCACTTCTTATATACATACATACATACACACACACAAGCATTTGATGTAAAAAAAAAAAAAATCTATTTTGAGGAAATCTAGTCAAATTAGGAAACCATCTAAACTAAGAAACAACCCAAACGAGGAAAACCACTTAAATTAGGAAAGTTTCTTTTACGGGCTTACATTCAAGACATATTTTCAATAATCTTTACATTGGCTCAATGTTTGAGTCAAGTCACAAGTGCTTCTTTGAAAATCCGAATTTCACTGCTACTCTCTTAAAGCCTCTTAAGGGATTAACAACCACAAAGATCTTCCAAGTCCAATCAACAAACTTTGCCATAACTATGGACTTCATTAGAACACTAACTGTATTTGCACATTTAGCTACTCCATAATGATTTTTCGACATAACCTCCTTAATCACAAATAAAGCAAAACAACTGTTGCATCCATATTTGTCAAGAGATTTAATACACACCTTGTCAAACTCAATAACTACGCTAACCGTTGGCTCTATAGGATCCACTTCACTACAAGCATCATATGTATCAATTAGCACACTAATGCCCACTACCTCAGTATTTTCTAGTTGCAACCCCACCTTGAGCTAAATATTGTCTCGATTTGTATAAACATTGCGATAAACACTCCTATCCAGAAGCAGTGGAGAATCGTAAAAAGCAACTTCTGTGTTGACGATAGGTGAATTTAATTTCAAGCACCACAACTGATAATCCAACTCACCTTGTGCATAGTCTATGAATATGCACTTTCTTGTCCTCTCATCAAGTTTACCATCACTCACTCGAACATAATGCGGACAACCATGTCACGCTCCGAATCCTACGGCATGCGAGCATCCCATCCAAGGTTGAATTTGTGTTCAATGTCCCAGGACGAGTCGCCGACTCAAAAACCAAACAGAGAACAATGCACATGTGGAAGCAACATAACACCTGTACAATTTAAAACAATATGACCAAGAATAGCACCAACAACAAACAACATTATAAATACACACTTGCATTAACATCAGGGAAACATATACAATATCCATGATGCAAAATACATAAAAAACCAAAAGCGGGTCAACGGCCACTACTAACAAAAAAGGATAGGTGGCCTGGACGGTCAGTCTAAACACTAACCTAAGGAAGGGCTCCGGTAAAAAGGTATTGGCCCAACCTAACTAGGGTTACGGCTAAACCCTAAGGTACCCAGTCCGGTCGGATCCCAAAAACTCGGAAGAACTATCAGACAACTCAACCTTGGATTCCATGGAATCTAGCTCGGACTCAACCTCTACCGACTCATCCTCAGAATCGCCCTCCTCTGGCTTGCCCTCCGACTCGGGGTCCTGCTCCATCGGCTCCGGCTCACCATTCGAATCCATAGGCTCCGGGTCAGAGTCCTAGTCCACCGGCTCCTCCTCCATCGGATTTGGCTTGTCGACCTCCTTGATGACAGCCCTAGGTCCGTCATCAAAATCCTCTCCGAATGAGGCCTTGGGGCTCGCCAGATCTCTATCGGCACACTAGGGATCTATATCACCTAACCCGTTGAACAGGACATTAAAGGTCCTTAGAGGTCCGAAAGTCCCGGAGTAGCCCTAAAGCACCAACCTATGTACTCGTGGGCCTAGAAGTGCTGCTTGCCCACATCAACCCATACGGTAGTAAAATGCCTAATATATGTATCCCCATTTCCTACGGGGTACTTGATCACCTCCCGGTCTATCCGGGACGGATCCCAAAATGGATAGGCACGTTGAACATCCACAGGGCCGGGGGTTTGAAAATGTGGATTTTAACAACCGTGAAAACGAATCTCAGCGAGTAAACCCCTAAACCTAAATTAGGCTAATATGCACCTCCTGACAGGCAACAATTAGACAAAACCAGTGTACAACCGATAATCAAATGACCTAGGCCCTTGGGCCCAGATCGATCACACAAATGACCTTGCAGGTTAGGCATATAATAATCATAATAATGGCACAAATGTGAACATACCAGCCATATGTACACCATGCACATGCTCATGCCCATTAATGCCTACATCACACACGAGTCAACGATACGCACATGCTTGCACACCTGCCAATACACTCATGCACACATATGCCATCAATATGTCCGTGCTCATGATCCGCCCAATTATGCACACTTGCACACTGCCAAATTCTTATTTATTAATCGACCCGCATAAAACGCATCAGGTCTAACCTGCGTAAATGCATCAAGTCTATCAATATCCAACGCTTCCTAGCCCGTAAAAAACTCATCAGGCCCAGTGTCTCTAGCTTGTGTAAAACGCATCAGGCGCAACACCGATCTCCATATACGGACTAAACCCACATAAAACGCATCAGGTTGGCCGTCTTTTGGCAATCCGGATATCGTCCCGCGTAAAATGCATCAGGACGGGTTTAATACCCCGCGTAACACGCATCAAGATTTTATGTGATCACATGCACACATGCTAAATTTTATTTGAACCCGTGTAAAATCGCATCAGGACAATTAGGTGATCACATGCTCATATCAGTCACGCACACTCGCACAATTCTCGTATCAAGCCAATGCTCAGCAGGCGAAATGCATGGCCATGCGGTCCGACACTCGAGTAACAATACAATTCACCATGAGCATTCAATTCCACCTAGGCACATAATCAATTCATGCCAAGATATGCTCAACAAATGCCACGACGTGCTCAAACAATGATTCGACATGCTTAGTTTAGTCACAACGTGCCCAATTAATATATTAGCATGTCCCTTTAAGCAATTCAATTCAATCTTGCATGGCACATAATCAACACGCATAATTCACGCGATTAGAACAATATAAATTCGCATACTCGAGGCCCGCCATACTCCTCCATTCTTGGCCACACTAGGCATACGATATGGCACCACAAAATTAACATCCAATCAAGCATAATCAGCCACCAAAAAGGACAATACAAAGCATGCTAGGGATTCCACCATTAAACCCTAAATTTACCGAACCTAGGCCAATTAATTCCGCCATGGATAGCCACCAAATCAGGTCAATCTAGGCAATTATTCCACTCCTGAATTAGCATATTAAGCCACTAAATTCACCACAAAAACCGCCACGACAACCAGCCACTAATTACCCCTAAAATCACTCTAATTAACCCCTAAATTAACCTAAACCTATCTAGAAATGCTAACTAGCCTAATTAGGGTTTAAGGTTAATACTCATCTAATTCCTAAGCTCCCAAACAAAGCTGAATAGGTGGGGGGGAATGAGCGGCCCGAGCTGGTTCACGGTAGCCTAGCGGCGGCAGCGATCGGCGAGCCCTCGGCGGTGAACGGCGACGACGGGCGGCGGTTGTGGCTGATCTACCACGGCTAAGGGGGCTAGTTCTATGATGGTTGTGGTGATGGTGGTGGACGGGAATGAGAAAGAGAGAGTGAGGTCGGTTGAGGGTGGCACGGCGGGGAGACGGTTGACGGTGAGCGGCGGTAGCTTGGTCATAGCGGCGATCCTCACGAGTGAGGGGGCTGATCGAACGGCTAAGGGAGGAGAGTGAGAGTGACAAGAGAGTGAGGGGCGGTCAGTTGGTGGTGGTGCAAGGCGGGCATGGACAACGGACCGGCTCCGGCGGGTGGCGGTGGCGTGGCTGCCCGCGGCTCTCACGCAACGAAGAAGGGAGAGAGGGAGAATCGGCGAGAGGGGGAGGAGAGGAGAGTGGCCGGTCAAGAATGAGAGGGAATAGGGAGAGAGAGAGAGAGAGAGTGTATTATTGGCTTGGCCTTAGTGGGGTTGGTGAACCACCCACTAGCAATTGTCCACCATGCCCATTTACACAAATCTTAATCCAACGGCCGAGATTCAATCATCCAACTAATCCGACGGTCCAAAGAGGTCAACTCCACTATCTCCAAGGGGCATTATAGACCAAGATTTTCGGCAATTGAGGGGGCTGAACATGTCCACCAAATTCCCAAAATGCCCTCCAATAAATCCTTAAAATTCGGAATACAAGTGTGAGGTTTAGGGGCAAAATGGTAATCTTCCATTTCTAGGCCGAATTTCCATTTTTCAACCGTATCGATCTCAATTATGGTTGGCCACACTAAAATGATGTCGTCCTCACAAAATAATCGCGTACGTCCACGAAATTCAACGTTCAAGTCCAGATCCAATTCAATGATCAAAATTGCTCAATTACAATTTTAGGGTCTCTCACTAACGGGTGGCTGTTTAGGGGTTACGTGTATCGACTTAGGATCACTCGAGTCGTGACAGTCTCAATTACCAAGAGAATACAAGGATTTATCACTAGTTCCAGAGGTTGCGATCGTTAGGATTAAGTTCGGGATTGTTCGCTACGCGTAATCTCGGTCGTGCGGAATCATCCACAATCCGATCATACGTTGTTGGCCAAACTAATTCCGTCACTTTCCTAGGATCGGCCCATATTGATCCAAAATATTTCCTCGTCGTTTCTCAAAATCAGAGCTCACTTTGCGATCAGGTTCCTGGTCCACGTACCATTTTCCTAATTAGCCATTTCCCATCGATTAGTATCCCGAAAGTGATCAATTCTGGGCGAGACTCATTAAAATGAAATGAGAAATAACATCAATTTCATTGATCCCGGAAATGGGTAGAATTCAGGATGTTACAAACCAAATATTTTAAGAACAAAATAATCATTAATATTACAAGACCATACTTCTTTTTTAGTTAAACATCCCATTGCAGTCGATAAATTTATTTACTAGGGATCTAACCATACTAAGCACACCTAGTAGGAATGTCCCAATCATACCCGCACTAAAGCCCATTTTATGGGTTATCTCTAGTAATGTTTTGTTTATCAACTCGGCAACCTATTGTGGTTCATTTGCACTAATGCAATGTCTCATTATATATTCCTTCTCGTATAATTCGTTTAATAGCTTTGAGCATAACTACATTCTTTTGTTAGTCCGCACATGCTTAATTATCTTTTAGTCTCATTTTTTTTAAGCTTTTAACTATCCGTTCCTAACAATAGCATTATAATTGTGCCTAAGCACAAACACCCAACTTCTCCTCGAGTAGTGTTTACAACGATTAGCATAAATTTGGCACTCATTCTAGAAGAAAACCGTAACAACCTGCAAACATCCAAGTGAATTAACTTTGCAATCTCTTTGGTTTCTCATAGTCATACTAAACCACACTTTCTGCCTTTTACCTAAATTACAGTACCTACATACAATTAGTTTCTTAGCCACATAACCATAGATTAGATTTCTTTCACTGAGAATGTTTAGGCTTCTCTCAACAATGTCCCCCAAAAGCATGTGCCATAATTCAAGATTCTCAAATAAATAAATCCGACATCTTCATGGCGAAATTCGTCACTATCTCGCCTCAGAACTCGTATAGGCCATTGTGCTTTATTCCTCTCATTATCACTAAGACATCTCAAACAACCTTGAGAATTCCATTTTTTGATTTATACTAAAACTTGGCCAAATCCAAGACACTCAAGGAAATTGGGTTTCTTTTCAATTCCAAAGCATGCCTCACAATGCCATCATGCATTTTGATTTTGATATCTCTAACACCCACAACATTGTACTCAACATGGTTCCCCGACTACATTTAACCACAATCTGTACATCAATAAGTATCCTTATAGTTGTTCGGTTCATGCTAAACCAAACAAGAATTGGTTTATTACTTATTGACTTGAACAAATTTTACCACAAGATTTATTGGCAAATTTTACCACAATCTTGCAAAAGAATTCACAAATTCTACCACAAGATTTATTGGCTTGAACACCAAAAACTCCTCTTGGGTGCTTTTCACAAAGTAGACACACTTCTTATATATAAACAACGATTTGATGCAAAATAGATTACCCTTTCTTAGGATACCTAGTCAAATTAGGAAACCATCCAAACTAGAAAACCCACTTAAATTGGGAAATTCTCTTTACAAAATCAAACTCAAGACATGTTTTGGAAACGTGATTATTCAAACTCAAGACATGTTTTGGCCAAGAATCAACCTACAAAAGTATACGAGAAAATGACTTCAGAGTACCTTTTTCCTGTAAAAAAGTATCATTCTTACATCTCGAACATTTGAGTAGTCTCCAATTTCAATCAGACAAATGAGGAAATTGATAATGACACGTAGCAGTTGACGAATAATATGGTGGATTAAATAAACGTAACTAGTTTTGTACATCTATATTGTGCTAGTAATGCTGAAGAGATAATTCAAAGAATAGATTCTTGGCTCGATGTCTGTATCAGGATCCAAAGCTCATGTAAGGGACCGAGTTAAAGAGAATATTCCAGATTTTAGAAACATTTTCCCCCGTATATTCCAAAAATACCCCTAATTACTCATAGAAATAAACCAAGACCTCCGAAGCTTGATTGAAATTCTTTTCGAACACATTTTGTTGCTTAAGATCACGAATCGCATGTGAAACCATCCTAGCCGTGTAAAATAAAAGGAAATGTGATTAGCCTAACGAGGGTCTTAAAAGATATAAGTAACGAAGTTGCTCGTGTGGATTAAGTGCACTATATGGTTTTGACTCTTCATACCATAAAAATACTAATGACTTCACAATTTGATTGCTCATCTAGGGTTTGACTCGAGTTTTACCTGTCCATGATATTAGTCGGACATTTCATGGGTTTGAAATATTACCTATTTAAAATCGGCTCTCTCTCTTAATCAATAATTTGCAATTATCCGTCCTGTGGTGCAATTAGGGGAATAATAGGGATAAGCGCTTCCAATATGCTATTTGCCTTCTCATATAAATCATTTACAAAGCTGAGAAATTTACTTCCTCTTCCGAGGCCGACTCATCCCGATGTCAATACTCAATTTTATATTTCATTGGGTTAAATATCACAAAAAACCCCAAACTGGTAAATTTACAATAAATTTATCACAAACTAATTTTTGGATCACCAAAAAACCCAAACTATTATATATATGACAAATTTACCCTAAACTAATTTTAAATTAAATTAAAAACCCCAAGTTGGTACACATGTGACACATTTATATGATATGTATTTGCATGACTAGGTAAATTCCACAGGTTTCCTTCATCGCTTCACCTGAAAATTATTCTCGATGAAGAAAATGTCTTGTTTTGTTTTGGTCTTCTGTGATATGTGTGGCTGTTTCCATATTTGTTTTCTTGAACAGCGTACTGGTCACCAGCTGATGTTGCTAATGATATAATTTACAGGTGGTTTGCAATACAGCTGAATCCTCAATTTATTGGGATACACCTCAAGTATGCAAACTTTTCCAGTAATATTCATTGTTATACTGATATGTAAATACTTTTATATGTCCACGCACATCAGTTCTTGTGTGGACTAACTTATAATCACATCGTTAGTGTTTTCCGGACCACTTGTCACCTTTCATAAGTCTGTGATGTTCAGCATTCGTCTGTGTTCTCTCACTCGACTGTCCAGAGGCTGCTAATTGCACTGTTTTATCCTTTTTAATAGCATGAAATTGCATGGCTGCTTATGTGGATCTTACTCTGAATTTAATCTCACTTTAACATGATGTATACGGTTGTTGATCGCTCCGTCACTGGTACCAAATGTTTTAGCTTTAACTTGTAAAATTTGTCTTCTCGAGGTTTTTCTTTGTTCGAGCTGGTATGATGGGATGGCTTCTTATCAACATGTCAGTTCTAGCTAGAAGCGTCCAAGATGGCAACTTAAGCCTATCAATGGTCCTTTATCAACTATTCTGTGTGGTAATTTTATGATGATCTCTTTAACAGTTTTAACAAGGTCAGTTTTACGAGTTCCTTCGTCTAAGAATTTCTTCTCTTTTTTACAGTTATATATCCTGGACTCCTTTGTGTACGAGGACTATATGACTTCCACGTAAGTGCATAACTTATCTGTCTCTGCAATGCTTCAACTTACACACTGAAGTTGTCTCCGGGTCATTAAAACTGGTTTTGTCTATTTCAAGAAACCACGTTGCTGCTAAAAACTTGGAGCTTTTATTTTCGCTTATGACTCTGCTCCACTGTACTCTAGGCTAATACTGCATCTCTTCAGAGCATTTAGGAAACGCTGCAATGCTCATGCATGAACTGGCCTGCCATATGCACTGCTTTTCTTTAGCAAACAGTTATGCTGCTAAAATCTCTTCATCGTGGTCATGTGTTCTTTCAACCTTTTAGTTTGCTGGGCTTGGGCCGTGGAACCTGTTAACTTGGAACTTTCACCCAAATTTTTAAAGATGACACCTAATGGACCGACCGGAAATCTCAACCGTAGTATTCATTTGTCCTACATTGCTAGCGTATATTGTGCGGAGATCAATGAATGAATCTTATTGTAATGCTTTAAAAAGGATAAAATATTAACTGAACAATGTGGGTGTTGGAAAGATTTAGGTTCCTTCTTATGGTGACAAAATAATACTGCAATGATGTTGGTCCTCCGGTCCCTCTCTCCCACAATCTCACGCCAGCCCCAAAAAGAGAAAAGAAAGAAAGGATGCTGCTCTGTGGAAATATCATATGTAAATGGAGCACTCTGTGGCTGATTTGCTAGTAATACACGTTTCTTCAGCTTTGAAACAAAAGTCTTCTGTTTATTGACTTTCAGACTTAATTACAGGATTGTTTGCCAATAACTGTATGCATCATGTGCTATTCACTGCGGCACAGCAGGCGAGACCCCTCACAACACTAAAAGCTATAATAGGAGGAAATGCGGTTCAACTAATTGGCAATCTCATGTTTCATTAGAACCAGTCAACTAAGTGCTCTTCCTTGGAACGATGCCAGGCAAATTTTTGCTGCCTGATATTTAACATTCAAGCTTGAGACATCAACTGTACAAGTGAAACATCTAACATAGGAAAGTCTACACTCATTCAAAACAAATTCATGATCCACTTTTCCACATATGAGCCAAGACAAGTAAGACTTGAGCTACTGAAAATAACAATAAAAATTCAACCTTATTTTCCAAGCAAGGAAGATTGACTCATGGGGTCTAATGCGACCCTTCTCTAGAGTCTTCGATTCAGGGCCGTCATTTTCTATGTTCTACTGAAGAAGACTCATTTGTAAACCCTACTCAGAGGTTCTACTTTAAAACTTTGTCTTCCAGTTTATCCATGCCTTTGATAGATCATAAGTTTGTGTCTCATGTACAATATTAGCGTCATTGTCCCTGAATTGATTGATATTATATATGGATGCTTCAACAATCTCATTTAGTCTTGCTTAAGACCATCTCTTTTAGGATGATTTGCTTTGGTGAATATCACTTACCTATTCCTGAGAATCCCATATATATGTACTCTATTTTGTCATTTGGTCTCTTTTCTAGATGGGACATTATTGCAGAGAGATTGAGCTTCATGTTGGTATTTGGAGATCTAGTGTGGGTTCCCTTCACATTCAGCATTCAGGTATGCCATCTAGACAAGATGAACATACAGTGCGTTTGGTCATCATATCTGTCTCTTTCCTTAGCTATCAATCGCCACATTATCACACTATCCACGAACCTATTTTTTTTCTACTTTGCACTTGCAGCCTGATGCACAGGGAGGGGGAGGGGCCTTGTTTGTGTTTTATTTGGCGGTGAGTGGCTCCTGGGTTTTTGCTTTCTCAAACTGATGCATAGATTGATGGTTAATGCGTGTTGATTATCTAGCATTATGGGCAAGCCAGTTAAGTATATGGTAAGCTCCATTTATGCCTAGCAAACATACATATTCTAAATCTCTGGATGCTGTGATTAGTATTCTTTTGTTCTTTTGGTGTTCAGTGAATATTTGACAGTTCATGCTGTTGGTTTTCTACACAACATGCATAGTTAAAAAATATAAACGCAGCGGAAAGATATAACTACACATGTATCTCCAAAGGCGTTGTTCGTGCATTTCAATCAAAAATCGAAAAATCATAGGGGGTTAAACGGATTACCTCTCGTAGCGTGCCCAAAACGATTTCTATTCTAATGTTCTTTAGTTCGAGCCCCACAACTATCGGACCTTTAGTTCAAACACACCACCAATTGCACGACAAACGAAAGGAAGAACTTGCGGATAATCACCAATAGAATTGTGCTAGCAATCTTGTGGCGACAATTCTTTGCACTCTCGATATTTCAGTCACGGTGTTGGAAGAGAGAAAACTAATTTTCTTAACTCTCACGAACACATGATAATTGCATACGCATTTTCTTCATCATCTTGTAACTGTTGCTGATCATCTTGTTGCTGTTGTTGCATTGCGCGCGATCAGCAACGGTTGCTGATCGTGTGTGTCATGCACACGGTCAGCAACCATTTGCTGACCGTGTGCCGTGCACATTGCACACGATCAGCAACGGTTGCTGATCATGTGTGTCATGCACATGGTCAGCAACCGTTTGCTGACCGTGTGCCATGCACACATGGTCAGCGCTTGCTGGCCACGTGCATGCGAAAAATCTTTTTTTATATAAATAAATATAAACATATATATAAATAAACATAGAAGTGCATGATCAGCATATGTGTATTTTGTGAGCATCATATGCACACACGCCCATGACAAAAATTGAATTAAATTAAATTTCATTTAATTTAATTTCAGTCCAACTCAA
This sequence comes from Syzygium grande, assembly GCA_024733475.1. Classification (NCBI taxonomy): domain Eukaryota; kingdom Viridiplantae; phylum Streptophyta; class Magnoliopsida; order Myrtales; family Myrtaceae; genus Syzygium; species Syzygium grande. The sequence goes on along the minus strand of JAMXDD010000004.1, from coordinate 13,829,430 downwards.
TTCAATTGCAAACATATTTGCAATATCGTCTCTTCCATACAACATCATCCTAAATTGGTTATGGTGTATGACATCCCTAGGTTCATTACTGAGCTGGTAATAAGACTTGCACTAACACATTAATACTCCCAAGAGAATTGATGTGTTAGTGCAAAGACAATCAATTCTCTTGGGAGTATTAATGTGCTAGTGCAAGTCTTATTACCAGAGGTTGATTAGGAAAAATCAATTGATGACTATGGCCATCAATTTTAAGACAACCCGGCCAAGAATTTTTCATGCAGGTCAAAATTAATTGCATAGGACATCATTATTGTACAATTCCATTTTGCGCTTTGTATGTGAACGGACTATGGCCATCAAGCGGACAACCATAGCCACCACCCAACACACAAGTCAACATTGTGCCTCAAGTCTAAGGATTATTTACACAAAACCAGAGCATGAACGATTAGGCATTGACCACGCTAAAAGCTTTCATGTTGCTAATCGTTAAATGCGTGTCACGTTCAATGAACTTGTCTAGTACAAACACCCATGTTCTAACTTGGGCATCACAATACCCAATGACTCTTGACTCGTCATTCTCTTAAATATCCAATACTTAACGATGAAGCTAAGAATACACCGGTTTTAACAGGATTATTGATATCCACTCAATGATCCATCGAACGGGAACAATTTAAAGATTCAGTCTAACTGTAAACCTATCACACATATTTTTAACGTCTCAAGAATAGGTCCAGTCACAACTGATCTTATGAACTAATTCATATATTTAAATAATTGGACAAATGAATGAATACGTCATTGCCATTAAATAAATAATGAAATTGAAAATACAACTTAAATCCTTAACATGTAACTATTACATGATGACTTTAGGGCATACATCTAACAATCTCCCACTTGCACTAAAGCCAATTTGTTTGATACCTCAAACCCATCTTGTCAATGTGTCTTTCAAAAGAAGATTGAGGTAAGGCCTTAGTGAAGGGATCCGCCACGTTTTCCGCTGAGGCAATTTTCTGCAAGGCGATATCACCTCTCCCAACAATTTCTCTAATGAGATGGAAGCGTCTCTCAATGTGCTTGGACTTCTGGTGAGACCTTGGTTCCTTCGCTTGAGCTATTGCCCCATTGTTATCACAAAACAATGTTATTAGTTGTTCAATGGAAGGAACGGCTCCAAGTTCAAAAATGAACTTCTTCATCCTAGCGGCTTCCTTTGTTGCTTCTAAAGCGGCTACATACTCTGTCTAAGTGGTGGAATCAGCAGTTGTGCTATGTTTGGAACTCTTCCAACTAACTGTGCCACCATTAAGTATAAAGACAAACCCAGATGTAGACTTATGATCATTAGGATCCGATTGAAAATCGGAATTAGTATAAGCTTCAACTTTAAACTCTCCTTCTCCATAAACCAAGAATAAATCCTTAGTCCTTCACAAGTACTTAAGGATATTCTTGACTGCCATCCAGTGCTCTTCCTCTAGATCAAACTGATATCTGCTAGTAATGCTTACAGCATGTGCAATATCAGGTCTCGTACATAGCATAGCATACATTATGCTTCCAATAGAAGATGCGTAAGGTATCTTTGCCATCCGCTCTCTTTCTTCAGGAGTGTTGGGACACATCTCCTTGGAAAGACGGATTCCATGTCTAAAAGGCAATAATCCTCATTTGGAACATTGCATGTTGAAACATGTTAACACTTTGTCTATGTACGTAAATTGTGAGAGGCCAATCAATTGTCTTGATCTATCTCTATAGATCTTGATACCTAAAATATAGGTTGCCTTTCCTAAATCTTTCATGGAGAATTTCTGTGACAAGAATAATTTGATTGATGATATCATCAGTACATCGTTCCCGATCAAAAGTATATCATCGATGTACAAAACTAGAAATACAATTGCACTCCCATTGATCTTCTTGCATACACAAGGTTCATCTGGGTTTTTGAAAACCAAACGATTTGACTACTTCATCAAAATGGATGTTCCAACTATTAGAGGCTTGTTTGAGTCCATAAATGGATCTCTTAAGCCTACACACCTTTCGACGTTCACCATTGGATTCAAACCCCGTGGTTGTTCCATATAGATGTCCTCCTCAAGAAAACCATTTAAAAAGCCGTTTTGTCATCCATTTGGAATATCTCATAATCTAGGTGTGCTGCTATAGCCAACATAATCCGAATGGATTTTAGCATGGCTACAGGTGAAAAAGTTTCATCATAATCGATTCCTTCTTTTTGACGATTTCCTTTTACTACCAACCGTGCTTTGTAAGTTCTAACTTGACCCTCGGCATTCATCTTCCTCTTGAAAATCCATTTACAGCCAATTGGTACAATACCATTAGGCAGGTCAACTAAGGTCCAAACTTCATTGGAATATATTGAATCCATTTCGGATTTCATGGCTTCTAGCCATTTACCAAAATCGATGTCCGACATTGCCTTCTCATAGGTGTTTGGATCACCAGGTTGATCACCATCATTCACAATGAATAATGATTCAATATATTCAACCAAGTGTTTATAACGAGCAGGTGGACGAGACGTTTTCGCACTCCTCCTAAGAGGTTATGTATCAGAAGCTCTTATTGAATCAAACATCGGTGTTTGAACTTGGTTATTTGGTACTTCATTGTTCTCTTCTTGTAAGACTATTTTTCGCCTAGCACCACCTTCCTGAACAAACTAATTCTCCAGAATAGAAGCATGCCTGTTGACCGAAATTCTTAGGTCAAAGTGAAAATAGAAATAGTATCCAAGAGACTCCTTTGGATATTAAATGAAGCGACCTTGTTTAGACCAAGCCTCTAATTTTTCCATTTTCAGCTTCTTGACGAAAGCTGGACAACCCAAATCTTAATATGATTAAGACTTGGTTTCCTACTATGCCATATATCATAAGGCGTAATTAGAACATATTTAGATGGTACTCTGTTCAGTACATATGCGGCTATCTCGAGGGCATATCCCCAAAGGGATATAGGCAAATCAGTGTAACTCATCATAGATCGCACCATATCTAATAAAGTGCGATTTCTTCTTTCAAATATACCATTGTGTTCTAGAGTTCCGGAGGTATCCACTATTATACAATGCCATTATCCTTAAGATAGTCCAGAAATTCAATACTAAGGTATTCACCTCATCGATCATATCGAAGAGCCTTAATACATTTTCCTGTTTGTTTCTCAACTTCAGCTTTGAATTCCTTGAACTTTTCAAAAGATTCGGATTTATACTTCATTAAGTACAAATAACCATACCGTGACTAATGATCGGTGAATGTAATGAAGAAAGAATAATTACCTCTAGCATTTTCATTTATTGGTCCATATACATATGTATGTATCAATCCCAGTATGTCAGCAGCTTGCGCACTATGTCCCACAAAGGGCGCTTTTGGTCATTTTTCCTAGAAGACATGCCTCACAAGCCGAGTATGGCTCAAACATTGATGGATTAATATATCCATCATTACTCAACTTGTTGATTCTATCTTTTCCAATATGACCTAATCGAAGATGCCAAACATACTTTGGGTTTGGACTATCTGTAGGGTGTTTATTAGTTATGGCATTTATATCATTGTTTTGTTGCTTATTGGCATTGGTAATCGTATTACCGGACATTGTAATGGTATAAAGATTATTGATTAATAAGCCAGAACCAACACATCTCCTATTATGATAAATAGAACATACATCATCAGCAAAAGAAAATTCATAATTCTCTTTACTCAAACGAGGTATAGAGATGATGTTCCTAACAGTTTTTAATAATACAAGCAATTTTTCAATACCAATATATGTCCAGAAGGCAAACATAAACGAAAAGTCCCTACAACTAACATAGCAACTCTTGCTCCATTTACAAATGTTAGGACAATTTCATTTCACCCCAGCATCTTGGTTATTTCCAGATTATGCAAAGACATACAAATATGTGAGGTTTAAAAATAGAAAAAATTTAGATTATGGTTTCCAATTGCGATGGAGCCTGTTTCTTGAACAAAAAGTGTCGTTTTTTAATTGTCTATTGGCCTAGCTTTTGTAAGCAATGTTCTATTCATTTCATGTAAAAACTCAAAAAGTCAAATAGTTGACTTTCGAGTTGACTTTTTGGTCAATCCTTTGACTAAAAGTCAACCCCGGGTCAAATTGGGGCTTTTTGCATAAAAATATTTCTTTCAAGTTTAATTTCACTTTAGAAGTGGAAATTCAAGAAAAATTCAAAGATTTGATCATAAAATCAAGCTTCTAGTGAAAAGTCAACTAGGGTTTGACTTTTGGTCAAAGCTTTGACCAAAAAAATTGAAAAATTAAAAAATTAAAAAATCATCTTATTTTACATTCAATTTACCTTTGGCATTTGAAATTTTACAAAAATTGATTTGGAATCAACTTTTTCCCAATTTGCAGAATTTGATTCAAATCGGGCAAAAATGAAATTACTTCATTTCTAGTCATTTTTTAGGTTAGTTTTCTTCACGACATTTGATCTAGAGGTCATCTTATATTCAATTTTTTAACCAATTTTGTGATTCCAAGCCAAACACAAAAACCCCCAATTTATGCCCTAATTAGTGATTTGGATCGATTCTTCATGATTTGCGTAATTGAGGCACGAATGAGCCTAATTTCTTATATGAAGTCCAAATTCAAAATCAATTTTGGAAGACTCACATGAATTTTAGTCAATTTGATCAATTTAGTGATTTAATAATTAAGAAGTCTAAGAGTATTTGATCCAATTAATGCAATTCAACTTGACCCACTCTAGACTAATATTCAATTTGATGAATTGAGACTCAATTTGATTAATTGGACTTCAATTAAATTTGTTGGTCTAGCTTGGCCATGCAATTACCCAAATTCAAGATCAATTGAGACAAACAAGTTAAATTGGATCAATTTGTGCATGAATTTCAAATCGGTTCAATCCAATTTGATCAAATTCGATATTAATGGGGTCAATTAATCATGATAGAGACCAAATTGTACAAAATAGGAACAAATGGAATCAAGGATTGAACCAGTTCAATCAAGCCAAATTCGAGACTAATCGGCTCAACCCGGTTTGATTCAAATTCAAATGGTCTGATCGAACTGGCTATTTTCCAGTCGAAAATTTGGCGATCGACGATCTATTTAGACTAATCTAGGTCGGCCACATCCTTTTGAGCTCAAAAATAACAAAAAATGCCCTTAATTGAAAATTATGAAAATGCCCCTAAGAGAAATTACTAAAATGCCCTTCTTCAAGAATTAAACAAATTAATTAGGGGATGAACAAATCAATCGTGGCCATTCATTTAGAATTGATCATGTCCATCCATGATGCCATGTCACTAATCCTTAGCCCTTAAAGAATATTTTTAATCATTAAAAATGCATTTTGAGCCATTGGATTAATTTAAAAATTTAAGATTCAAAGTTGAGGGAGATATAGTCTTTTTCCTCCAAAATTTGGGGGACACTCATTTTCAGATTTGAATTCTCTCTCTCTCTCTCTCTCTCTCTCTCTCTCTCTCTCTCTCTCTCTCTCTCTCTCTCTCTCTCTTCTCTCTCTCTCTCTCGGCCTTCCCCCTCATCGCCCTTTTTTTCGTGTCACCTCCTCCCGTCATCCCCACGATGGCGGCGCAAGGCTAGTCGCAAGATCAGTTATCTTCGCTGGTGGCCGGAGCTTACTGTTCAGGCTCGATCTTCTTCTTGGCAACATCACCGGCGCTGCTGCCAGTGATGTGATCAGCCGGTACAAGCGACTGAACTGGCTGATCGGCATCTCCCTTGGTGATCCCGAACCTCCAGCAACGTTCCTCGGCATATTCGTGCAGCTGTGGTGGCCCTTTGCTCGTTGAATAGCCACCGGATCGTGTTTTTTTTATTTGATTCTCCATTACTAGTTCATTAGTGCGAAAACAGATCGATTCTCACTATACTTTATGCAGTCTATTATCATAGGTTGGCGGAGCTTTTCGAGACTTCTCCGTGTTGTTCTTGATCTGAATACGGAGGCCGGATCGCTTGATTGGCCGTCGGAGCATCGTTAAACAAAGTAAGTGCACTTGAATGTGATTCTGCAAATTCGTATCCTGAAAAACCTGCATGTTTGAAATGCTGATTTGAGCTCGTTAATGTTGAAATCTTGCAAAGTGATGTACTAGAGAATCGTAAAACGCGTTTTAAGCTTCGATTTCATATATTGCATGCCTCAATCGGACACTTTTAGAAGTTAGGATCAGAATCTAGAATATGATGTTTAAGTCTATTCTGATATTTTCCTGATTGATATTGTGCCGTTTGATGATTTTTTATGATTTTCTACGATCATTGTTTAAAAAAGTTTTCTTCATAAAAGTTGTAGAGCACATCTTAATCTATTCATCATAAAATTTTCATAAAATTCCAAGCATGGTAGCATTATACGATTTGCAACGTCATGTATGCATGAATTTGGTGACAGACTAGTTTCAGACTGACCTTCGTGTGTTCTTCGATTTTCATAAATTCGTGTGTTTGAAATATGAAAAAGTTTTCTTCACAAAAGTTTACACTGAGATCGAAATCTTTCTATTGATACTAATTTTATCAAAATCAGAGGTCATTTAAATTTTCAAAAGGAATTTTCACAATCTGATTAGTATCTGTGTCCAGATCTGATTTTCATTCCTTTGGAGTTCAAAAAATGTTTCTCTGAATTTGATAAAGTTAGAGTCCTTTTTGGCAAAAAATCAAAATTAAAAAGTTGTTCATTAGAGTCTCATTATGATGACTGAAAATTTTGAGGGCCTACTAGTAATTTTTGGAGGGTCAATTTGCTTAAAATTTCATAAAAGGTCTTCACGGGTTAAAATTTGATTTGCAATTGAGTCCTTCACGAAAATCGAATTTTATAAAAATTTGGAGGACTTTTGAGCAAAAACTCAAAACATAAAAGTTGTTATACACGGGGAATCCCAACTGTATAAAAATTTCACGTGGTTTTGATAAGGTTTGTTATTTTTCCCGCCATTATTTTAAAATCCATAACAGAACCGAGTCCAGCCTGTCACTGAGATCAAATTTGATATTTTCGGGAAAATCGGTGAGGATTTAGAAAAAATGGTCTTCTTGACTCTTGATCCTCATTTCATAAGATTTATAATGAAACTTGAATCATTTCATTTGGACGTCATTAGGGTAGTCAATCACATCTGAACAGAAGCAATCCAAATTAGATAATAACTGGATAAGTGGTCTTTTTATAAAGCCCATTTCTCATTGCTTGATTGACATCGAAATAAGGCCCATGGGCCTGAATGCATGCTTATTCCATTGCTATGCATGTGTTTGTTAGATGAATATTAGGTCCGGTGCATGTTCGGCAGGTAGGCCATTGTGGTCATTTAGAACCCGACTTTAGGGGTTAATTGATATGAGTTTTCGTTTTGTGAATGCAAATGGTAGCCTATTATTGTTAACCATTAATCAAATAATATTAGATGATTAGGTGGGTGGTGAATCGAAATGTATGAAAAACAAAGGCCGATACCGAGGCCTGTGCTTAATTAGTGAATTGTTTGCACCATTGTTTTTCTTTGGTTGTTCCTTTGTATATTATTTGTCATGAATGAATGTTATGAATGTAAACACCGACACCTGAGAGGCGGTCCATGGGAGATAATCCAAAATTGAAAAAGGCCAAGGCGATTGACCGATGTCCAATCCAGTCTCAATTTGTACTCATTTGATGGTGGCGATAAACCGATGTCCAATCCGGTTTCAAATTCAATTCATTCATCCCCGATCATGTTTCAAGTCTTTTCAATTTGTGTTGTAATAAACGCCCGACGAGTTGCGGGTTTTTACTTTCTCGCACTTAGCATTAGCTCGTTTTTTCAATACTTTGAGTGTTTACTTTACAAAATATCTTTCGATACGATTGATTATTTCTTTCTTTTTTTAGACTAAGAAAGGATTAGTTTAGAATATTAAATAAAAATACAAAAACAAGATGCATGATCACCTAGTGGACTAAGACCTTGACATAAAAATGGTAAAGAACAAATGCACGATAACTTAGATAACAACCATGTTAAGTTTAGCGGTACCGAAAAGGCGTTAATAGAAATATTAATGTAAGCTAGTCCCCGAACCTTTGATCTCTGGTTTTTGTAGAGACCGAAACGAAATTTCCGCGTTTCGATTGGGTATTCTAGCCGATCCCCGACCTAAGCTAGTGGCGACTCCTAAAAAAATAAAATAAAATTGATCCGCTGTCACGCGAGATATGGATTTAGGAAAAATCCACGTTCATGATCAATGGGCCATATGGCTAATCAAAAGATTTATACTTCAGTAAAATCATTTTTTATAAGGTGCCATATGAACCGTCCCATGAGCACTTATCTCTAAACCCGCCTCATCGAGTTCGGCCCTCGAGGGGTAGGTCGCGACAGGCTTGGCGACTCCGCTGGGGACTAGGTTACAAACCTAAGTGGATTAAAGCCGTAATAAACTTGTTGGTTGTCACCTCACTTGTCTACATTTTGTAGCATCGATTGCATGTCAAAGTCACGTGGAAAATGAGGTTAGTCCACTAATCATGTGCTAAATGGTTTTGTAGGTAGGAGACACAAGGGGTGGAGTGAATGCAAACTCTTTGTTTTGTAGGTGGCGTTTGGATGAATGTCGAATGTATGAGATTATGTTGAAGTGTTGTTTGCTTTAGATTTAAATACATGTTTACTTGCTTTAGAACGATACAATGCACCCACATCTCGCGGTTTAAAGCCCCGGATTGCTTTAGAGCACCTTTAGGAGGTATTAAGAGTGGAATCCGCATTTGAATGCATGTGGTAATCCATTCTTCAATACCACTCATCTTGGTTAGTAAGAAGTGCACCGACCGACGTTATAGCGGTGGGTAAACTCTTCTTATCTAATTAAGATGGAGATCTTGAACCTTTAGAATCCTACCCTTAGATGTCAAAACTCATATGTCCTCATGTGATGTGTCAATGTGTTTGCCATTTTTCCTTCACGGTAAGGTTGATTGTATCATTTTACAATTTCAATTACACCATTTCAATTCCGCGTTATATTTCTTTCTATAATGCATGGTGATTAATCTCGATACCCCAAATTAGGGTTAATCAAAATGGATATGGTAGAGATTCGAATCATCACCGTACCTAGAGCTCTCGTGGCCATGTGGGAAAGTCTCGAGTTAAAGCACAAAGACTACGTGGAAAAGAGGATCGGATATCTTCCCGCACTTTTATATGTCAAGCCTCGTATTGCCATGATTAAGGTATTGTCCCATTTTTGGAACTCAAAGGACATCTACTTTTGTGTTTGGTCGAAATGAGTTGACCCCTACAATTGAGGAGTACGATATTGCCATTGGAAGAGTTGGGTCTTTTGGTCTAGTTAGTCCTCCGATAGATATAGATCCAATAACTCTTTTGAGTCAATTCTTAGGAGTTGACACCATCCAAATCAAAAGTGTTCTTAGAGGAAATTCTAATGCACTCTTCTTCACATTTTTAGAACAATATTTTTCTAACTTGCCAAAAGAAGCGGGTAATCAAATCCCTCGAGTCTTTCTCTTAGCATTCTTTGGTTTTGTGGTATTTCCATTCACCAAAAAGACCATGGATCCTTTGGTAGTTCACATTGTCAATCAAGTTTGTATGTTCAAAAGATTCTCCAATATGATCCTAGGTGAGACCTTCGTATCACTCAATAGGTTCAAACAAAACAGAAATAGTGTCTTTAGAGCCCCAATAGGTTTACTCCAAATTTGGTTGGTCTCTCATCTCAAAGACTTTGGTTTGAGCTTGAAAATCATAGATGTATCCAAAGATTGTCATCCTATCTCGCTTTTCCGAGAAAAGGAAGAAATCTTTCCTTATTGATCATTCTCAACTTGGTTTAGTTTTTTCAAAAACCTTATTCCAAATCAAATCCAATGGCATGTTCGTTGGCTTGGAAATCCCGAGGTGCGCCTTAATAACGGATCCGACAACCCAATCCCACTCTTGGGTCTCACGGGGTCTACGTCATATTACCCTTTTAGGGTGATCCGTCAATATTGCGCGCTTCAAAAGATTCCGCCATTCCTCAAGCTAGGGTTATATCATTTTGACTATCGCAAGATTGTCATCCAAAAGAACCAGATGGTGGATTTGAAGGAAATGATCAAGTCCATCATTGATATGTGGTACAAATGCCACCCGGAGCCGATTCTCATTATCGATGAGTCAGAATTGGAAGGGGAAATGAAGATACATAATGCATTGCCGGAGTACATACACCGTCATCTCGAGCCCGAGCTTAAAGTGGATCTCCTTAATGTCCCCGAGAAGCCAACTCACAACGAGCTATAGCCGCAAGAACTCTTAGGGAAAAGGATGAGGCTTTAACTGAGGTTGAACGTTTGACCCAAGAAAACAAACGAATTCGCCTTGCATCTAAAGAAGATCCATTAGGATTTTGGCTATATTCCATGAGTAAATCTCCTTTCATGTAATTTTCATTTCATAGATTTTATGTATAGGGTTTTCTTTTTACTCATTTTAGTAATGATGTAAGAGGATTCTCTTCTTGTTTTTAGATTGATCTATAGGGATTGTGTTTCACGAATTTTGTTGTTAATAGTGAAATTTCCCTTTGTGTGTGCTTTTCCAAGATTCCAATGGAATATAAATGGGGCATCTTGATTAATCATCGCGTGTTACCTCTTCAATTGTATAATTTCTTGTGAAGAAATTATGATAAGAGATTATTCACGTGATATTGGGATCATGAGAATATTTCTTATCTCTATTTCATCCAAAGGAAATATAAAATTGAAGGGTTTTATGTTTTCATCTCAATTCATTTTCCGCATACTAACTTGATTTTTGTTTCTGTTTTTTTTTTACAAAAGGTACTAAAATATGGCTGAGACGCGTTCTATTATACGCACCCGTCGCCAAGCAAGGATGGAAAACAAGGATACTCGTGCTCGTGTTATTACCATTGAGAATCAGACGGCACAAATGATGGCGCTCTTAACTGATCTTGCAAATCAAGTAAAGAACTTCACGCCTGTGGCTCCTACTGCTGCAGCTTCTACTCCTAGTGTGCCTACTAATGCGCCGATGATAGATCTTGTCAATAAAGGACTTGTTGAAGAAGTCCCCGTTAATGCTATTCCCGCCATTATTGATTTGGAAGCTCTACCTAAGGAGTCGCTTGATATTCATATGGATGAAGAGAGTGCGAGACATCTCGCAAAATTGGAAGAGCGCCTATGCTTGTTGCAAGGTTACCAACTCCAAGGCTTTGATAAGCTGTCGCCTTTTATAAAAGTGAAAGTCCCTAATTCCTACAAGGAGCCTGAATTTTCAAGGAAGTATGATGGAACTCGATGCCCTAAGACCCACTTGAAATATTATTTGAATAAGATGGCTCGTTATTCCGATAACATTCTGCTACTGATTAACAATTTTCAAGATAGTTTGGCCGATTCCACCTTAACGTGGTTCATCGAATTGGATTTGGAGAAAATTTGCACTTGAAAAGACCTTGCAGATGAATTCCTCTAACAATACAAGTTTAATACTGAAATTGCTCTAACCTGTGAAGAGCTAGTCCGGGTTGATAAAAGGAGAAATGAAACTTTTAGAGCGTATGCCTAAAGGTGGAGAACTACGGCGTCCCAAGTCAAACTTCTGTTATCCGAGAAAGAAATCATGCAACTATTCCTTCGAGCTCTACCTCGAGAATACTTCGATAAAATGTTTAATAACACTTGCATCAATTTTCCTGCAATGGTGGAATTGGGAGAACGTATCGAAGGAATCATGCGGAGGGTCGATTATCCGAGATGACGACTTGTAGATTTACCTCAAAGAAGGATAAGGAGCCAACGGTGGAGGTTGCCCATATTCAAAATCATAATATTCAAAAGCCATTAAACTCACCATTTCAAAGGTCTGTTATGGAAACAGGGGGTTCTTTCCGAAATTTTGACCGAAAAGGAAAAGCTCCACAAAGGTAATTCACTCCTTTGCCAAGACCTATGTCTCAGTTGCTGCCGATGTTAATTGAACAAAGACTCGTAGCAAAAGAAATTCCGAGAGACAACCCACCAAAATTTGCTGGGTTTGATTTGGCAAAATCTTGTGTGTACCACATGGGTGAGAAGGGTCATGATGTGGACAATTGTTATACTCTCAAGGTCAAGATTCAAAACTTCCTGGATAAGAAGATCTTGTCATTTAAAGATGCCACACCAAATGTTCAACAAAATCCACTCCCCAATCATATCGAAACTGTCACGCTTCGCACCCTACGAGCGCGATATCATCCCTTGATGCTCGAACATTGAATGCGACGTTCTAGATACATCGTCGACCCAACCCAAATATCAGAGATTTAGCACGCGCGGAAACAAATAGAAACAACCCGGACAATTAATAATGACAAGGGATAACAATAGCACAAAATAATAACTGTAATTCTTACACTTAGTAGATATATATGACGTCCTCAAAAGATAATCCCTAAGCTAGGCCACAACAACAGAACCACATTCCTCAAAAGGGACAAGAGTTCGCAACTTAGCTCCTCTACAAAGGGGGGACTCAAATGCCGAGTGCTTGACCCATCCTCGATCTTCGTGATCTCTTGCAGCGTCTCCAATCACTCATGGTCGCGGATCTGAAATGGTTATATAGTAACCGTGAGAACGAGTCTCAATAAGCAACCCCCTATACCCCACGTAGGCCAATGCGTACCCAGACAAGTCATACATGCAATCTACCCCATAACATATAAAATTTGCATCGTAGTACTTACCTCGTCATCAAGCCCATGCCGGCTTTGCACGTTAGTCACAACGTGTGACAATGCAATAATAGTAATTAAATAACACATCATAATCGCTCAAATACCAACCACACTTACACTTAATCAACCCAACTAATTCAACCAGCCAATTCAATCACATGCTCAACTAGTCAATTCAATCACAAGCTCAACCAACTAATTCAGTCACACGCTCAACCAGTCAATTCAATTACACGCTCAACCAGTCATTTCAGTCACACGCTCAATCAGCCATTTCAGTCACACTCAAATCACATGTGTGTCCCAACATCTTTCTCACAGCCCGCGCCACGGCGCCTCAGGTCCATTCTCACTGGCACACAAGCCACACAAATTGATCAATTCCAATGGCTGCCGTCAACACGTTCCAAGCCATACCATTCAATCAATTCCAGTGGCCACCGTCAACACGTCTCAAGCCACACTATTCAATCAATTCCAATGACTGACGTAAACACGTCCCGGTCCAATCACACTTTTAACGGACCACCATCAATACGTCTCAAGCCCACGTCCATTTGGCACACCGGCTAGTCAAGCCTTCACACGGACCGCCGTCAACACGTCCCAAGTCCGCAGCCCTCCGATCAATCCGGGCTTAAAATCGACAGACAAGCACACGCCATTAAATTCAATCAATTTCACGCCAATTGCATCAAAAAACCCATGTCCCAAGTCCGCAGTCCAATTCACAATTTGCTAGCTCAATCCACAAACCCGACGTTCAAGTCGGCCACGCACAAACACCCAAATCAACCATATTAATTAATCCAATTCAAGTAGCACAAATTATATCATAATAAAATTAAATTAAAACACGCCCTAACCGTTCTAAACCCAACTAATAAAATTAAATTAAAACACACCCTAGCCGTTCTAAACCCGAGACAAGTCAAGAAAATACCCAGTAAAATACCCGCACACTTGCCCACAAATCCAATTCACGCCACAGCCCATCACACTTGCCCACAAATAACAATTAACCCACCATTCACGCCTACTACATACAATTTAACATCAAGCCTACCCCCACAATCCAATGCCACAAACAATATTAACAATTAACCCACCATAATTAGTCATTAATTAAGCCCCACAACTCTCAAAATGACTTGGGTGAATAATTTAATCTATCAATTATGCACGCACAAAAATTGCCCACAATCCACGTTAAGTCCCTAAACCGGTACTAATTATCCCCTAGACAAGTCTAATAATACCCAATGTACTAGGTAGGGTTTAGGAAGTCATTTTCGAGCGTGATCTAACGGACACAGTTCAAACTAAAAATCGACCTAACGGTCACGATTCAAATTCGGAAAAAGGTCTAACAGTCCACGAAAAATCCCAAATAATAATATAGGGAAAATGGCCAAAATAAAATAATCCAAGACATACTACGAGGGAAGTCTACTAATCCAAATTCGCACGCGGTCAAAAATTCACTTTTCCACTATTCCTAACAATCTCGATGTTGGCCACGATAATCTCGACACCGTCCAATTTATTTCGTCCTAAAACTCCCGAAAATCGATTGCCAAGTTTGGGGTCTAAATAACGGCCAAATTCGATCAAGTGCGATTCTAGCGAAATCTCAAAATTTAAAACAATAACCGGGAGTGATCAGTTCCCAGGGTGAGATTTTACTACAAGCACACTGACGAATTACACATTTATTAAATCCCAAAATTGAGTCAAAATCCGGGATGTCACAACTCTTCCCCCCTTACAAAAATTTCGTCCTCAAAATTTACAATCCAACCCAACTATTCAAACAAACGGGGGTACTGATGTCGCATCAACTCTTCACTTTCCCATATCGCACCTTGACTGTTTCAATTGACTGCTGAACTAACTTGGGACCCTTGATGCTCCTCTCACCCACTTCATCCCAACAAACCATTGTTTTGCAAACCCTGCCATACAATGCCCCAAATGGTGTCATTCTAAAACTCTGCTGATAGCTATTGTTATAAGCAAACTCAACCAACGGCAATTATTCTTTCCAACTTCCCCAAAAATCCAATACACATGCTCGCAGCATATCTTCCAAAGTCTGAATCATCCTCTCAGACTGGCCATTCGTCTGTGAATGATAGGCCGTGCTAAACTATAACCTCGATCCTAATGCCGTATAAAGACTTTTTCCAAAAAGCGGTAGTAAACTTAGGATCACGGTCCGAGGTAATCGTCACTGGTACTCCATGGAGATGGACTATGTGTCATACATACAAATTGGCATACCTTCCCAAGGCAAAAATCCTTTCGTACTGGTAAAAAATGTGCTGACTTTGTCAACCAATCCACTATCACCCAAATCAAATCATGGTCCCTCTGGCTCCTCGATAATCCCATTTCTACTCGAGAACTTCCAATGGCTGCAACATTCCACCCGGCTTGCAATGTTGCGCCTTCACTTGTTGGCACGTTAAACACTTAGCCACATGCTTGGCCACGTCCACTTTCATGCCGTTCCACTAGTAATGTTGCCGCAAATTTTGATACATCTTCGCACTCCCGGTGAATACTGTAAGTGTTACGGTGTGCTTCAGATAAAATCTCTTCCTTCAATTCTATATCATTGGGTACACATAATCGTCCATGGAATTTTAGGATCCCATCCTCGGATACCTGAAAATCCGATTTCCTTTTTGTGGCATCCATAGTCAAGATCTTCTGAATCTCTAGGTCCGACGATTGTAGAGCCTTAATCTTAGTTTGTATTTCTGGTTCAATCCTCAATGCGGCAAGCGGACTCGAGACATGACTTACTTCAAATTTAAATTCCAAGTCCCGGACTCCCTCCAACAGAGTCTACTCCTTGACCATCATATGCGCAATGCTTGATTTCTAGCTCAGAGCATCCGCTACCTTATTAGCTTTTCTAGGATGGTATATTATATCGCAATCATAGTTCTTAAGAAGTTCCATCCATCGACGCGGTCTCCTGTTTAATTCCTTTTGAGAGAACAAATACCTTAGACTTTGATGGTCCGTATAAATCTGAAATTTCTTCCTACACGTAGTGTCTCCAAATCTTAATAGCGAAAATAATCGCGGCTAACTCCACGCCATGCATCGGATAATTCTGCTCATGTGGCCTCAATTGCCGCGATGCGCATGCCACTACTTTTCCGTGTTGCATTAACACGCATCCCAATCCTCTTAACGACGCATCGCTATAGGTTTCATATCCTCCCAAACCTGACGAGACCGTCAACACTGGCGTGATCATCAAATTCTGTTTTAATCCTAAAAACTCCTTTTGTACTTATCTGTCCATTCAAATTTCGTTTCCTTCTTTAGCAAATGCATCCACGGTGTTACTAACGTTAAAAACCTTTTCACGAGACGTCTGTATTAACCTGCCAGATCCAAGAAGCTCTGAACCTCGATCACTGTTGTCGATCTTGACCAATTTATGATGGCTTCACTCTTTGTCGGACCCACTGTGATCCCTTCACCAGATATCACATGTCCTAAGAATACCACTCGATGAAGCCAAAATTCGCACTTACTGAACTTAGCATAGAGCGCATGTTCCCTTAGGGTCTGTAGAACCTTTTTCAAATGTACCTCATGCTCGGTGGAACTCTTCAAATACACCAGAATGTCATCTATGAACATGATCACAAATTGATCCAAAAATTCCTTGAATACCCGATTCATTAAATCCATAAAGGTTGCAGGGGCGTTCATCAGTCTAAACGGCATCACCGTAAACTCATAGTGTCCATACCTCGTCCTAAATACCGACTTCGGCACATCCTCCTTCTTGATCCTTAATTGATGATAGCCAGTCCTCAAGTCATTCTTACAAAATATTGATGCCCTTTGCAGCTGGTTGAACAGGTCAGTTACCCTTGGCAACAGGCGTTTATCTTTAATAGTCACCTGATTCAACTGTCTGTAGTCAATACATAACCTTAACAATCCGTCCTTTTTCCTTACGAATAAAACTGGCGCTCCCCATGGAGACCTACTCAAACGAATAAAACCTTCGTCCAATAACTCCCGCATTTGGACCTTCGATTCCTTCAATTTCAACAGTAATATCTTGTAGAGCACTCCCAAGGTCAGTTTTGTTTCTGGAGCTAACTCAACCACAACCTCGACTCTCCTATGAGGTGACAATCCTAGCAATTTCCTAAGGAAAGACATCAGGAAGATTACACACCTCAACTATGTCCCTTTAGCCTTGATTCCTCAACCAACTAATCAGCCACAAATTAATTATCTTTAAACACCTCAAAGACAAGCTCAATTCATCCAATTTCAATCCAACAGTCTCTTAAACAAATCACCCCGGTTCTTTATAAAATCCAAAATTTCCAAGCATAACTCATCCTTCCAAACTCGTCCAAGAATGTCATTAGTAAATCAGAAATCCATAAATCGATTGCGCCTATCCACCATAAGTGATAATACGTCGTACATAATTATCCAAGTAATAATTGCAAAATCATCTCCTATTGTATCAAACAACATCTCATAACGCATCTAGACATTCAAGGCACATCCATCACTTCCTTTTCAGCCACAACATACACTTTTCCTTACGTCCTTAATCGAATTTGATTAATCTGCAGGGCAGCTCTCACTTAATGTCCTACCTGCAGTCGCTGCGATTGCATTGGTGACCTAACCTATTGGTGTAACAATTTCTCATTTGGTAACCTTACTGTCTACGTCCACAACATGCTCCACTTTTACCTTGGCAATGGCCATTCTTATGCCTCTTTTCATAAGACCGACACGCGACGTTGGAGTAGTTGTTTGGCTTTCCAAAGTTCTTTTTTACTAGAGAGACAAATCTCCGATTCTCTATCATAGGCTTCTTTCTACAGTTCCCATTGTCCCTAGCCGACAACGAACCACTATCCAGAAGCGGTCGTCCTTTCACTCATATCCGTATCAACCATCGAACTCTCTCAAACAACTCGTTGTAATTCCTTAAGACCCAAAAGTACCAACTGATTATGAAATTTCGGTTCCAATCCATCCTGAAACCTCCTTGTCCCATCCACATGGTCCTTGACCATCTTTAGTGCGTACTTAGGCAACCTCACAACTTGACCTCGTACTGATCGACTGACATCCGATTTTAGCGGAGCCAAAGGAACCATGTCATTATCTGTCCTTGGGCACTTTCTGAAAGTACTTCTTATTAAAGACCTCGATAACAATACCTCAGCTTAGAAATATGCCCTCTGAAATATCCTACTTCGGGGGTCCTTTTATCAATCACTTGCATTTTCCTAGAGTTGATATATAGACAGGGTCACTTTCTCCTCATCAGTGCACCTGAATACCTCAAAAGTCTTTTTCTAAGTCCTCTGTCCAAAGTAATGTAGCCTTAGGGTCAACTCTTCCCATCGAACCTTGCAAGTTTAAATTTCTAAATTTTTCCAACCAACTGACGCATCTGCCTGATTACATTAACTTACCCTTGACCATGATTCCCAATATTTCAATTATATCTATGATTCTTGTTATTTCCATTGACGACGACAATAGTAGCCTCAACACCAGTAGAAACAGTCGCATTTCGCTCCTCAATCTACCTTCCCCTTAAAATTTCAACTTCCTCGATTGCCCTTAAAATCTCATCCCATCTGGGATCCCCCACAACTCCAACTTGCAGACCTACCAGACCTCGACCTCGACTACTCATACTCACAGGGTTCACATCACCCACTTACCTGTTATAATTCCCCTCGAGAATTAAAGACCTAGGCCAACTATACCAGTCTAAGCCCTAGACAATAAATCACAACACAATTCATTAAGCAGGCAGCCAATTACAAATAACACACAATCACAACCAACAAAGTTCATGCACTTATCTCAAATCCTAATGCATCTGCACCTCACATATTATTGCATAATATCACTTAGCAACCACAATCACACAGTCTGGGGTACGCATGACACACAAGTCTCCCTAACTGGCTACCCCTAAGTCATTGCTCCTTATCACTCCAAGCTTCAACCATCTTGGTTCGAGTTGACCTTGCTCTGATACCAAATCAACAGGGGATGTCACGCCCCGCACCCTACGAACGCGCGATCATCCCTCGATGGTCAAACATTGAATGCGACGTCCCAGATACGTCGCCGACCCAACCCAAATATCAGAGATTTAGCATGCGAAAACAAATAGAAACAACCCGGACAATTAATAATGATGAGGGGTAACAATAGCACAAAATAATAACTGTAATTCTTACACTTAGTAGATACATACGACATCCTCAAAAGACAATCCCTAAGCTAGGCCACAACAATAGAACCACATTCCTCAAAAGGGACAAGGGTTTGCAACTTAGCTCCTCTACAAAGGAGGACTTAAATGCCGAGTACTTGACCCATCCTCGATCTCTGTGATACTCTTGCAGCGTCTCCAATCACTCACGGTCGCGGATCTGAAATGGTTATATAATAACCGTGAGAACGAGTCTCAATAAGCAACCCCCTATACCCCACGTAAGCCAATGCGTACCCAGACAAGTCATACATGCAATCTACCCCATAACATATAAAATTTGCATCGTAGTACTTACCTCGTCATCAAGCCCATGCCAGCTTTACACGTTAGTCACAACGTGACAATGCAATAATAGTAATTAAATAACACATCATAATCGCTCAAATACCAACCACACTTACACTCAATCAACCTAACTAATTCAACCAACCAATTCAATCATAAGCTCAACCAGCCAATTTAGTCACACGCTCAACCAGTCAATTCAATCACACGCTCAACCAGCCATTTCAGTCACACGCTCAATCAGCCATTTCAGTCACACTCAAATCGCATGCGTGTCCCAACATCTTTCTCACAACCCGCGCCACGGCGCCTCAGGTCCATTCTCACTGGCACACAAGCCACACAAATTGATCA
Organism: Syzygium grande; assembly: GCA_024733475.1. Lineage (NCBI taxonomy): Eukaryota > Viridiplantae > Streptophyta > Magnoliopsida > Myrtales > Myrtaceae > Syzygium > Syzygium grande. The sequence goes on along the minus strand of JAMXDD010000004.1, from coordinate 13,809,641 downwards.
ATTCCAATGGCCGCCGTCAACACGTCCCAAGCCATACCATTTAATCAATTCCAGTGGCCGCCGTCAATACGTCCCAAGCCACACTATTCAATCAATTCCAATGACCGACGTAAACACGTCTTGGTCCAATCACACCTTTAATGGGCCACCGTCAACACGTCTCAAGCCCGCGTCCATTTGGCACACCGGCCAGTCAAGCCTTCACACGGACCGCCGTCAACACGTCCCAAGTCCGTAACCCTCCGATCAATCCGGGCTTAAAATCGACAAGCAAGCACACGACATTCAATTCAATCAATTTCACGCCAATTACATCAAACAATCCATGTTTACAACTCAGTCCAATTCACAATTTGCTAGCTCAATCCACAAACCCGACGTTCAAGTCGGCCACGCATTAACACCCAAATCAACCATATTAATTAATCCAATTCAAGTAGCACAAATTATATCATAATAAAATTAAATTAAAACACGCCCTAACCGTTCTAAACCCGAATAATAAAATTAAATTAAAACACGCCTTAGCCGTTCTAAACCCGAGACAAGTCAGTAAAATACCCACGTACAAATCCAATTCCCATTTATCCCACCTACATTAACCCACACTTGCCCACAAATCCAACATTCAAATTCTAATCACATACTCACACATCAAGCCAGCCCAATCACACGAATGTTTTCACAACAATATTATCAATTAGCCCACTATAATTAGTCATTAATTAAGCCCCACAATTCTCACAATTTAATCTATCAATTATGCACGCACAAAAATTGCCCACAATCCACGTTAAGCCCCTAAACCGCCTGGACAGGGAGGAGCGAGACAGGGAGGTGGACCGGTCGGCAGCAGTGAGCTATCGGCGGTCAGCTTATGAAGGGCAAAATCAAAGGCAAATAAAGGGTCGGAAATGGCGAGAAGGCGAGGCTCTGGCCAATCGGCCGAGAAGAAGAAGAAGAAGAAGAAGAAGAAGAGAAGAAGAGGAGAGAAGGAGAGAGAGAGAGAGGTGGGGGTGTCCGATGGGTAAAGGGGGGAAGGGGACGTTACATGGGGAAGGCATGTGTAGAGGGGGAGACGACGGCCGCAGGAGAGAAAAAAAAAAAGGGAGAGAGAGAGAGAGAGAGAGAGAGAGAGAGAGAGAGAGAGAGAGACGGAGTGGAGGGGGGTGGGTGGCGTGGCAGAGGAGAGAGGAGAGAGAAAGAGATAGAAAAAAGAAAAAGAAAAAGACTAATTTTTATTTTCGAGGGTAATCCAATGGACACGGTTCAAACTAAAAATCGGCCTAACGGTCATGATTCAAATTTGGAAAAAGATCTAACAGTCCACGAAAAATCCCAAATAATAATATAGAGTAAATGGCCAAAATAAAATAACCCAAGACACACTACGAGGGAGGTCCATTAATCCAAATTCGCACTTGGTCAAAAATTCACTTTTCCACTATTGCTGGCAATCTCGATGTTGGGCACGATAATCTCGACATCGTCCAATTTATTTTGTCCTGAAACTCCCGAAAATCGACTGCTAAGTTCGGAGTCTAAATAACGGCCAAATTCGATCGAGTATGATTCTAGCGAAATCTCAAAATTTAAAACAATAACCGGGAGTGATCAGTTCCCGAGCGAGATTTTACTACAAGCACACTGACGAATTACACGTTTATTAAATCCCAAAATTGAGTCAAAATCTGGGATGTCACAGAAACTGTTAATATGATATTTGGAGAAGAGAATGAGAATCATTTCTTGTTCGATATGGTAAAGTTGGAAGAGGTATTGACCGTAGCCAAATGTCAACCGAAAGAAGGAAATGTATCCCGAGAGGAGAAAATGTATTGCCTAGCCAAGATGGCTGCTTTAGGCATAATCCAGCCATTTCAAGAAAAGAAACCCAAAGGGTCCATCGAGACCACTATAATCAACTTGTCGTCCGAAAGTTTTTCTTGCAAGTTCGCATACGAAGTCTCATGCACTAAACCAAAAGATAATGGATATGAGCCAGATGTTGATGAAACTTGGATTGACACATATTCCGATAGTGATTTGGAATGTGAGAGTAAGAATGCCCGTCGAGGTCGTGAATTTATGAAGAAGGCTATCGAAAAAGGTGAAATTGTTGATACCCTCGGACAACCGAGTGGTAAATATGACTTCATAGTCAAATACACGCCACCTCCAAGCTTCTTCATCGATCCAAAGGATATCGTTCCCGATGGATGGGGAGGCATGGATGATGAAAGCATGGATCACACATCTAAAGTCTTTGAACCTATACCCGTTAATGAAAACGAGGAGCATATTTCTGACACGGATTCTGAGCTTGGTGCTAGAAGAGCTCATTGGGATCGTGAATTTGTAACGGCCGCTCGTGAGCATGGTGAAGTGGTTAATACTCTAGGTCAACCAAGTAGGAGGTATGACTTTTTCATCAAATGTTCACCTCCGTCAAGTTTCTTTATTGACTTGAAAGACATTGTTCCGATCGGATGGAACGATGATGAAGATAATAGAGAAGTTCTTTCCGATGCTGATTCGAAATTCGAATGTCATACCTCCCATTGGGATTGGGAGTTCGTTAGGCAAGTGATTGAAAAGGGTGAAATTGTTGATACTCTCGAGTAGCCGAGCGGTAAATATAACTTCATAGTAAAATACTCTCCTCCTCCAAGTGCTTTTATTGACCCTAAGACTATCATCCCGAGTGGATGGGGGTTCGAATTTGAAGATGATGGCATAGTAGCCGTGATTGATCCTGTCGTGATTGAATTGAATACTACGTGTGAAATCTAAGTGCATGTTGTGGAACTTGTGGTTATAGATTTAATGGCTGATGGCTTTGAGGATATAAAGATCTCTGGTGAGGACTTTGAGCCTATTGTGATCAAGCTACCACCGAAAAAGGATAAGAATTTGAAGGCAAGAATACCCCTTGTTTATGACTCCAAGGCAGTTCCTTGGAATTATGAGTCTCATGAGATAAACGCTGTTACTCGGTCAGGCTGATGTTTTCCATCTCATGAAGGTGTTGAGAAAAGGCTGTAATCGAAGAAGAGGTGGAGCAACTTCTCAAAACTCTCAAAACGAGTGAAGCAGAAGTGATTGAGTAGTTAAGAAAAATGCCAGCTCAGATCTCGTTACTCGAACTATTCAAGTCTTCTAAGAGATATAGGAATGCTCTTTTAAAAGTTTTTAATGAAGTATATGTACCCGAGGCAATTGGAGAAGTACAATTGGAAGAGTTTGTAGGTGCTATCCTTCTTAAAGATCAAATTTCTTTTTCAGAAAAGGATTTGCCGCCAAAAGGGCGAGCGCACTCTAAAGCATTACACATCTATATTCAACGCTTTGATACAAGGATATCGAGAGTACTCATTGATAACGGTTCAGCTCTTAATATCTGTCCGTTAGCAACCTTGCGTCGTCTAGGTATGGGTATGAATAATGTTCGTCCTTCTAAAACTCCAGTCAGAGCCTTTGATGGCATGAAAAAGGAAGCTCTAGGAGAAATTGACTTACAACTGATATTGGTCTAGTCATGTTTACTCAGAAATTTCAAGTGCTCAATATCCCAAGTAACTTCAGCTTGTTACTAGGACGACCTTGGATTCACGCTGCGGGTGTTATACCCTCAAGTTTACATCAGATGATCCGTTTTGTCGCATGTGGCAAGATTATAACTGTCCATTGTGAGAAAGATACCGAAACCTTTAACAATACTGCAATTCCTTATGTGGAGCCAGAAGTAAAAGGAGAATCAAGCTACCATTCATTCAAGTTAGTATCAGTATCTCATGTGCCCGCAGGCACTATTATGAGAAAGCCTCACTATTCAAAGGCGGCCCTTATGTCTAGCAAAGTGTTGATCGAGCACGGATTCACTATTGGCAAAGGATTGGGAAAGCTGTCCCAAGGCATCCTTACACCCATTGAGGTGACTAAGAGAAAGAAATGAGAAGGCTTAGGTTACCAAGGCGATCAACAGGATCAAGGTAATCAGACAAGCCCAAACATCAAAGAAAAAAGTTATCGATGCGTGCTCCCTCCTCCGTTGAAAGATTTCTTCTCTGGACCACCGAAGTTTCTCCAAGATGAAGAAATAGATATCTATGGTATCGTCGACTTATTTGAAGAGAGTTTTGTGGGTGCCATTTCCGAGAGCTTCGAGGATGATCCACCTACCGATCCCGCTGTGTAAGGGATGTTTCCGTGTTTTACTTTGTTTTCAGTTGTAATCCATCTAATTCTCCCTTGTGAGGGACTTCCATTTGTTCATTTCATTTGTTTCGTTCATTTCATATGTTGTAATAGTTCGGATCATGAACTTTGGATCCAAAACATTAAATGACATTTACTGCATATCAATAAAAGCATTCTCATGTTTTGTTAATAGACGTGCGAAGGTATACCAAACCAGCCCTATGATAATGCTTTGAGGTCTGGGCTTTTATATGATCTATAGTTTTCAAAATAATTTTTTGGAACAAGGATGTCCAATGATATGAGGACGAGTTCCCCATGAAATTTTCGAAAATTTAGAATTCGAAAAGTTATTTTCATCACATCTTCATGCATTGCATTTCTTATTTTCATATACTGACCATTTTTTGTTACATCTTAGGCATGACACTTTACATAATCATGATAGTCATATGCATGGCTTGGATTCGTGTCCAAAAAACTCTTACGAACCTGATTATTCTGATCCCGAAAATGAAGAAGATTCCCAGGTTATTAAAAAAGAATGGATCCGACACGAAGAATCCAAACCTCCCACGGAAGACCAAACTATCATTATAAATTTGGGTGATTCTGAAAATCCCAAAGAAACAAAAATTGGGGCAGGTCTCTCTCGAACATATATTGATCAACTGATCAAACTCTTGAAGGAATACCGGGATGTCTTTGCCTGGTCTTATGCTGATATGCTAGGCCAGGCCTCGATCCCAACATTGTAGAACACACATTACCACTCGATCCTGCCATTCTGCCTAAGAAACAAAAGCGTAGGAGGACAAAGCCAGAATTGTCTAAGAAGATTGAGTAAGAAGTCATGAAGTTGTTAAAAGTTGATTTCATTGAAGTTACTCATTATGCCGACTGGATTGCTAATATTGTCCCAGTTATGAAAAAGGATGGGCAAGTTCGGATATGTGTTGATTATCGTGACTTGAACAAAGCAAGTCCCAAAGATGATTTTCCATTACCACATATTGACGTCTTGATCGACAGCACAACGGGATTTGAATTATTCTCCTTCATGGATGGTTTCTCTGGCTATAATCAAATCCGAATGAAAGAAGAAGACAAGACCAAAACATCTTTCATCACCTCGTGGGGAACATTCTATTACAAAGTTATGCCCTTTAGCTTGAAGAACGTAGGGGCAACCTATCAAAGAGCCATGGTGACACTATTCCATGACATGATGCATAAAGAAATTGAAGTATATGTCGACGACATGATCGCTAAATCATGACAAAGTGAAGACCACATTGAAGTCTTGAGGAAACTGTTTGATCGACTTAGAAAGTTCAAGTTAAGGCTTAACTCCGCTAAATGCGTGTTTAGGGCAAAGTCTAGAAAGCTCCTTGGATTTATGGTTAGTAACAAGGGCATCGAGATTGATCCCTCGAAGGTGAAGGCCATTTGTGATTTGAAACCTTCTTCTACTGTCAAGGAGGTCCGAAGGTTGTTGGGAAGACTGAATTATGTCGCAAGATTTATTTCCCAATTATTTAAAACTGCCAAGCCATTCTTCAAGCTATTGAAAAAGAATGCCAAAGTTGAATGGAATGAAGATTGTCAAAAATCCTTTGAACAATTGAAGCAATATCTTTTCACAACCACCGGTGTTAGTACCGCCTACTCCAGGTATTCCTTTGATCTTATATCTCACCATTCACGATGAGTCTTTGGGAGCTATATTAGCACATAAAAGATCAGAGGATGGAATGGAACGTGCTATTTACTACCTCAGCAAGAAATTTACTTCTGGTCAAGCTCGATACCTTAAAGTCGAGAAAGCGTGTGTAGCCTTAATTTGGGTATTACACAGATTACGGCAATATACTCTTCACCATCGTATCCTACTTGTGACTGAAAATGATCTTATCAAGTATTTTTTGGAAAAGCCGGCACTAGTTGTAAGGCTTGCCAAATGGCAAATATTGCTCTCCGAATTTGATATCCAAGAGCATGTCTCAGAAGTCCGTCAAAGGGCGAGCCATACCTGACATATTAGTCGGAAGTCCTTTAAAGTAAGACGACTGGGATGAAATTGATGAAAGAATCCATTTGATATCACAAGACAAGTGGCCAATGTATTTTGATGGAGTTGTTAACCTCTCCAGTTCTGGCATTGGAGCAGTCCTGATATCCCCAGCGGGTCAACATTATCCAGTAGCTGCAAAGTTGGTATTTCCTTGTACCAATAACATTTCAGAATATGAAGCTTGCATCATTGATCTCCAATTAGCCATCGATATGAAGGTTAAGAGATTACAAGTTTATGGTGATTCCGCACTTATCATTCTCCAAACAGGAGGTGAATGGCAAACTCGTGATTCAAAACTGATTCCTTATCATGAGTATCTTAAAGATTTGATGGAAGAATTCGAAGAGATCTCATTTGATTATTTTCCAAGATCTCAGAATCAATTTGTTGATGCTTTAGCGACATTATCTTCAATGTTACAAGTAACCGATGGTTTGAATATTTTTTTTTTTTTGGTAAGATGGTTTGAATATTGATCCTTTGCAAATCAATGTTTTAAAAGAGCCTGCGTATTGCATGGTTATAGAAGAACTTGATGGTCAACCATGGTACTATGACATCATGAATTACCTTCAAGAAGGAAAATTTTCCCAAGGAAGTCAAGTTACTAATCGGAAATACTTGACTAAATTAGCTTCCAAATTCTTTCTCAGCGGAGGTGCTTTACATAAAAGATCTTTTGATTCGATCTTGTTGAAGTGTGTAGACACCAAAGAGGCCAATTTATTAATGAAAGAGATACATGAAGAAGAATGCGATCCTCATATGAATGGCTATCTTCTAGCAAGGAAGATCATGAGGCTAGGTTATTACTGGCTAACCATGGAAGCCGATTGTATTCAACATGTTAGATGTTGCCATCAATGTCAAGTTTATGGAGACAAAATCAATGCTCCTCCAAATGAATTGCATCAAATGTCCGAAGCATGGCCTTTTTCAATGTGGGGTATTGACATTATCGGACCAATTAATCCTAAGGCATCAAATGGACACCGTTTCATTCTAGTGGCTATCGATTACTTCACCAAATGGATCGAAGCCAATTCTTATGCCCACGTCACTACGAGAAGTGTGGTAAAATTTATTTGTTGAGACATTGTCGCTCGATACGGGGTTCCAGAAGTAATTATCACAGATAATGGGTCAAATCTGAATAACAAAGTAGTGGACGAGCTACTCAATAAGTTTCACATCCGGCACTTGAATTCTTCTCCCTACCGCCCACAAATAAATGGAGCTATGAAGGCGGCAAATAATAAAATAAAGAAGATTCTATCCAAGACGGTAGAGAATTACTAAGATTGGCATGATCGGTTGCCGTATGCGTTAATGGCTTACCAAACTTCTATTCGCACTTCGACTGGGACAACACCATTCTCATTAGTTTATGGAATGGAAGCAGTTTTACCTGTTGAAGTAGAAATTCCTTCATTAAGGGTACTTTCTCAAGTAAAGCTTTCTGAAACAAAATGGATTCAGCAAAGATTTGAACAGCTTAACATGATTGATGAAAAAAGGGTAAAAGCCCTGTGCCATTGGCAAAGCTACCAAAAGCGAGTGGCTAAGTCATTCAACCGTAAGGTTCGACCCAAGCATTTTGAGGTCAATGACCTGGTTTTAAGGAAAGTCCTACCCATTATTTCAGATCATGGGAAGTTCTCTCCCAATTACGAAAGACCGTATATCATCAAGAAAGTGTTACCTAGCTGAGCATTGATTCTTGTAGAAATGGATGGCTGAGAGTTGTCAAAACCTGTAAAAGCTGATGCTGTCAAGAAATATTTTCCTTAAATAAGAAGCCTTTGAGCTACTTTTGGATTGAATCCAAGCCACTTTAGGACATTTGCATCATGCATCTCATGCATACATGGCATTTTTGCATACTTGTTCATTTTGCAAGTACTCAGTTGTTCCCCAGGGAGGCTATTCCAAACCTCAAGAAATTAAACTCTACCAAGTAGCTACATCAAATCAATCTTCTCCCTAGAGCTTAAGAAGTAGATCCTATTTGTGAGGACCTTTTCTGTCCACAAGGTTTTTCAAGTTTGAAACATCGTTAAAAAAAAGCCCCATAGGAGTCGTTAAAAAAAATTCAAAACAATTCAAATATTTTTATTTATTAAAATTCCCCATAGACGGGAGATTTAACCAAATGATCTTTTGGAAAAACAAAAAGAGGATTTCTCGAAAATGTCGAATGGAAATGCCTAGAATGATAAAAGGCAAACTTTTGATCAAACACGTCCCTATACACATTTTGAAAGAATTGAGCGAAAAAAACCATGTCCTAGGATTTAGGGTTCGTTCACATTGAATACATGGATTGAAATGATAAAATGCATTTTATTTCTCTATCCTAAACACTCATTTTATCCTTTACTAGCCACTTTGAGCCAAATAAGGAGAATATTCAAAATACCCCTATCAAGAACCACCCCACATTGGGCAAGTTAAGAAGTTGTGGTTGATCATTTTTGGAGCAAAAAGAATAAAAAAGATTTTATTACTTTCACTTGCATTAATCTTCTTATGATAATTTCATATGGATCTTTATGGAAGCTCGAAACATCCCAAAGTGAAGAAGAACATTCTTTTCCTCTATCCAAACACAGTTATCCCTTGCTTAGCCAAGTTGAACCTTAAGCATGTTCATTTCAAAGCCCAAAATGTTGATTATCTCCCCACATTGGGGCAATGCATATGATTTACCAAGAAAATTTGGAAAAATTAGTGTCTCAAGAGTCCAAAGAGCTCAAAAGATAAATATTAGGGGGCATGAAAAAGTAATATGCCTAGTAAAAAGCAAGGCCGATGCTCATGAAAACGAAAATATGTCAAAAACAAAAGCAAAAGCAAAAAGCAATATGCTTATGATAAAAACAAAATTCTCATTGCAAAAGATGCTTAGAAAGAGCAAAGCTCTTATGTTGCAAGAAAAATAGACTCTTGAGACAATTAGGTTTTCAAGAGTCAAAATGATGTCAAATTTGGATGATTTGATAATGATGCCAAGATAATCATCATTTCTCTTTCAAATCCCTTATACAAAATTTCAAGCCTTTTGTGCTTAACCCGAACTGACATTACAACCCTCCCCGAAGTCTCTTCTGATTGGGATGGTTTAAGTTAATGTAAAAATTTCACAAAGAAGCTACCGCTAGAAGGAGTGGAAGTAATCTTATCTTGTTTTATCTTCAAGATTCTTGACTTCTAAACCTGCTGAAGATGTTGATATATTTCTTGGCCTCAAAGCAAATACCCTTTGTATAAGCTCATGATCAAGCCTATATTACAGTCCTTTGGAAAGACCTTTCTGATCAATTAATTTGTACTCAATGTGAATGTTTCCGAAAACCTTTGACATAGGTTCGTGAGACATCACCGGTGAGAATAGAACAGTTTTCCTATATCAATGGATGGGAATCAAAGCCTTTACGAGAGCCAGTGCGAAAGACCTTTTTGATTAGGTTATTTCCAATTTGGCATTTTTATCTAACCTCTTTAGATGGTTATTCAAATATCATTTTGTTAAAATTTTCTCTTAAAGATTTTGATAGTCAGTGTCTTTTACCAAAATGTGAATAATTCCATTTGGTTTGTCGTTAAACAATCTTAGAATTTCTTTCAAAATATCTTTCCCCAGTAGATCAGTTTTTGGTCAGCCTAAACCATACCCCCCCATTTTCGATTTTTGGTCAGCCTAAACCATATCCCCCATTTTTAGTTTTTGGTTAGCCTAAACCATAACCCCCCATTTTCGGTTTTTGGTCAGCCTAAACCATATTCCCCATCTTAGGTTCTAGGTCATCCTTAAACCTTGTCTTTGGTTCCTGAACATCCTTAAACCTTATCTCAAGTTCTAGATCATCCTTAAACCTTGTCTTTGGTTCCTGAACATCCTTAAACCTTATCTCAAGTTCTAGATCATTCTTAAACCTTGTCTTTGGTTCCTGGTTATCCTTAAACCTTATCTTTGGTTCCTGGTCATTCTTAAACCTTACCTTTGGTTCCTAATCATCCTTAAACCTTACCTTAGGTTCCTAGTCATCTTTAAACCTTGTCTTAGGTTCTAGGTCATCCTTAAACCTTACCTTAGGTTCCTGGTCATCTTTAAACCTTGTCTTAGGTTCTAGGTCATCCTTAAACCTTACCTTAGGTTCCTAGTTATCCTTAAACCTTGTCTTAGGTTCCTAGTCATCCTTAAACCTTCCCTTAGGTTTCTAGTCATCGTTAAACCTTGTCTTAGGTTCCTGGTCATCCTTAAACCTTACCTTAGGTTCCTAATCATCCTTAAACCTTATCTTTGGTTCCTGATTATCCTTAAACATTACCTTAGGTTCTAGGTCATCCTTAAACCTTGCCCCTTAGGTTCTAGATTATCCTTAAACCTTGCCTCTTAGGTTTTAGGTCATCTTTAAACCTTGTACCTTAGGTTCAGGTCATCATTAAACCTCATTCTTTAGGTTCTTGGTGATCCTTAAATCATAAATTTCCTATAAAATTATTTCTGTTTCTTTTCTTCCTTCATTCCATCAGAGGAGAGAGAGAAAAGAAAAACACATGAATGAGCTAACAATCCAAATGGTCAATGGTAAGTGCTTCAGGTGAGACTATGATCAAATGTCTTTCTCTATATATTTTTATTTCCTAAGTGGAGTCAACTAAAAATTTGCAGGTACCAATTGATCTTTGAGCGGAACCTCTTCGAACTCCCACTCAAAGAGGGGCAGCTGTTGATACTTAATTTTTAGTCGACGCATCTTTAAAAATAGAAAATTCGAGATTATGATTTCCGATTGCGACGGAGCCTGTTTCTTGAACAAAAACTATCGTTTTTAATTCTATCTATTAGCCTAGCTTTTGTAAGCGATTTTCTATTCATTTTATGTAAAAACCCGAAAAGTCAAATAGTTGACTTTTTGGTCAACCCTTTGACCAAAAGTCAACCCCAGGTCAAATTGGGGCTTTTCGCATAAAAAAATTTCTTTCAAGTTTAATTTCACTTTAGAAGTGGAAATTCAAGAAAAATTCAAAGATTTGATCATAAAATCAAGCTCCTAGTGAAAAGTTAACTAGGATTTAACTTTTGGTCAAACCTTTGACCAAAAAAATTGAAAAATTGAAAAATACAAAAATCATCTTATTTTACATTCAATTTACTTTTGGCACTTGAAATTTTACAAAAATTGATTTGGAATCAACTTTTTCCCAATTTGCGGAATTTGGTTCAAATCAGGCAAAAATGAAATTACTTCATTTCTAGTCATTTTTTAGGTTAATTTTCTTCACGATATTTGATCTAGAGGTCATCTTATATTCAATTTTTGAACCAATTTTATGATTCCAAGCCAAATACAAAAACCCCAATTTAGGCCCTAATCAGTGATTTGGATCGATTCTTAATGATTTGCGCAATTGAGGTATGAATAAGCCTAATTTCTTATATGAAGTCCAAATTCAAAATCAATTTTGGAAGATTCACATGAATTTGAGTTAATTTGATCAATTTAGTGATTCAATGATTAAGAAGTCTAAGAGTATTTGATCCAATTAATGCAATTCAACTTGACCCACTCTAGACTAATATTCAATTTGATGAATTGAGACTCAATTTGGTTAATTGGACTTCAATTAAATTTGTTAGTCTAGCTTGGCCATGCAATTACCCAAATTTAAGATCAATTGAGACAAACTAGTTAAATTGGATCAATTTGTGCATGAATTTCAAATTGGTTCAATCCAATTTGATCAAATTCGATATTAATGGGGTCAATTAATCATGATAGAGACCAAATTGTACAAAATAGGAACAAATGGAATCAAGGATTGAATCAATTCAATCAGGCCAAATTCGAGACTAATCGGCTCAACCCGATTTGATTCAAATTCAAACGGTCTGATCGAATTGGCCATTTTCCGATCGAAAATCCGGCGATCGACGATCTATTCTGACTAATCTAGGCCAGCCACATCCTTTTGAGCCCAAAAATGACAAAAAATGCCCTTAATTGAAAATTACGAAAATGCCCCTAAGAGAAATTACTAAAATGCCCTTCTTCAAGAATTAAACAAATTAATTAGGGGATAAAAAAATCAATCGTGGCCATTAATTTAGAATTGATCACGTCCATCCAAGATAACATGTCACTAATCCTTAGCCCTTAAAGAATATTTTTAATCATTAAAAATACATTTTGAGCCATTGGATTAATCTAAGGGCTAAGATTCAAAGTTGAGGGGGGTATATAGTATTTTTTCCCTCCAAAATTTGGGGGGACACTCATTTTCAGATCTGAATTCTCTCTCTCTCTCTCTCTCTCTCTCTCTCTCTCTCTCTCTCTCTCTCTCTCTCGTGTTCTCTCTTAGCTTCCGGCCTTCCGCCTCATCGCCAGCTGTTTTCCGGTGAGCCGCAACTCCACCATCATCCCCCACGGCGGCACAAGGCTGGTCGTAAGACCAGCTATCTTCGCTGGTGGCCGGAGCTTGCTGTTCAGGCCCGATCTTCTTCTCGGCAACATCACCGGCGTTGCTGCCGGTGATGTGATCAGCCGGTCAAGCGGCTGAACCGACTGATTAGCGTCTCCCTTGGCGATCCCAAACCTCCAGCAATGTTCCTCGGCGTATTCGTGCAGCTGTGGTGGCCGTTTGCTCGTTGAACAGCCACCGGATCGTGTTTTTTTTATTTGATTCTCCATTACTAGTTCATTAGTGCGAAAACGGATCGATTCTCACTATAGTTTATGCAATCTATTATCATAGGTTGGCCGAGCTTTCCGAGACTTCTCCATGCTGTTCTTGATCTGAATACGGAGGTCGGATTGCTTGATTGCGCGTCGGAGCATCGTTAAACAAGGTAAGTGCACTTGAATGTGATTCTACAAATTCGTATCCTGGAAAACCTGCATGTTTGAAATGCTGATTTGAGCTCGTTAATGTCGAAATCTCGCAAAGTGATGAACTAGAGAATCGTAAAATGCATTTTAAGCTTCGATTTGATATATTGCATGCCTCGATAGGACTTGATTTGCTATGTCAAAACACTTTTAGAAGTTAGGATCAGAATCTGGAATATGATGTTTAAGTCTGTTTTGATATTTTTTTGATTGATGTTGTGCTGTTTGATGATTTTTTATGATTTTCCACGATCATTTTTTGAAAACACTTTCTTCATAAAAGTTGTAGAGCACATCCTAATTTGTTCATCATAAAAGTTTCATAAAATTCCAAGCATGTTATCATTGTACGACTTGCAACGTCATGTATGCATGAATCTGGTGACAGACTAGTTTCAGACTGACCTTCGTGTGTTTTTCGATTTTCATAAATTCGTGTGTTTGAAATATGAAAAACATTTCTTCACAAAAGTTCATACTGAGATCGAGATCTTTCTATTGATATTAATTTCATTAAAATCGGAGGTCATTTGAATTTTCAAAAGGAATTTTCACAATCTGATCAGTATCTGTGTCCAAATCTGATTTTCATTCCTTTGGAGTTCAAAAGATGTTTATCTGAATTTGATAAAGTTAGAGTCCTTTTTCTGCGAAAAATCAAAATTAAAAAGTTGTTTATTAGGATCTCATTATGTTGACTGGAAGTTTTGAGGGCCTAATAGCAATTTTTGAAGGGTCAATTTGCTTAAAATTTCATAAAAGGTCTTCACGGGTTAAAATTTGATTTGCAATTGAGTCCTTTGTGAATACCGAATTTTATAAATATTTGGAAGACTTTTTAGCAAAAACTCAAAACATAAAAGTTGTTACACACGAGGAATCCTAACTGCACAAAAATTTTCACATGGTTTTGATAAGGTTTGTTATTTTTCCCACAATTATTTTAAAATCCATAAGAGATCGAGTCTAGCCTGTTACTGAGATCAAATTTGATATTTTCGGGAAAATCGGTGAGGATTTAGAAAAAATGGTCTTCTTAACTCTTGATCCTCATTTCATAAGATTTCTAATGACACCTGAATCATTTCATTTGGACGTCATTAGGGTAGTCAGTCACATCTGAACAGAAGCAATCCGAATTAGATAATAACTGGATAAGTAGTCTTTTTATAAAGCTCACTTCTTATTGCTTGATTGACTTCGAAATAAGGCCCATGGGCCTGAATGCATGCTTATTCCATTGTTATGCATGTGTTTGTTAGATGAATGTTAGGCCCGGTCCATGTTCGACGGGTAGGCCATTGTGGTCATTTAGAACCTGACTTTAGGGGTTAATTGATATGAGTTCGGTTTTGTGAATGCAAATGGTAGCCCATTATCGTTAACCATTAATCAAATAATATTAGATAATTAGGTGGGTGGTGAATCGAAATGTATGAAAAATAAAGGCCGATCCCGAGGCTCATGCTTAATTAGTGAATTGTTTGCACCATTGTTTTTTTTTTGTTGTTCCTTTGTATATTGTTTGTCGTGAATGAATGTTATGAATGTAAACACCGACACCCGAGAGGCGGTCCATGTGAGATAATCCAAAATTGAAAAAGGCCAAGGCAATTGACCGATGTCCAATCCAGTCTTAATTTGTACTCATTTGATGGTGGCGATAAACCGATGTCCGATCTGGTTTCAAATTCAATTCATTCATCCCCAATCATGTTTCGGGTCTTTTCAATTTGTGTTGTAATAAACGCCCGACGAGTTGCGGGTTTTTACTTTCTTGCACTTAGAATTAGCTCGTTTTTTCAATACTTCGAGTGTTTACTTTACGAAATGTCTTTCGATACGCTTGATTATTTCTTTCTTTTTCTAGACTAAGATACGATTAGTTTAGAATATTAAATGAAAATACAAAAACAAGATGCATGATCACCTAGTGGACTAAGACTTTGACATAAAAATGGTAAAGAACAAATGCACGATAACTCATATAACAACCATGTTAAGTTTAGCGGTACCGAAAGAGCGTTAATAGAAATATTAACGTAAGCTAGACCCCGAACCTTTGATCTTTGGTTTTCGTAGAAACCGAAATGAAATTCTCGCATTTCGATTGGGTATTCTAGCCGACCCTCGACCTAGGCTAGTGGCGACTCCTAAAAAAATAAAATAAAATCGATCTGCTGTCACGCGAGATATGGATTTAGGGAAAATCCACGTTCATGATCAATGGGCCATATGGCTAATCAAAAGATTTATACTTCAGTAAAATCATTTTTTATAAGGTGCCATATGAATCGTCTCATGAGCACTTATCTCTAAACCCACCTCATTGAGTTCGGCCCTCGAGGGGTAGGTCGCGACACCCATAAGTTAGATTCAGCACTAACCACAAAATTAGTTTCAATAAGCAGAGACACCATACCTTCGCAAGGTTGGTCCTTAGGCTTAACCTTCAAGCTCGCGAGGCATTTCTTGCAGTTCCTCCTCTGGTGCCATTTGACACCATAGTAGTGACAATTCCCTTTTTCAATCTTGAACTTTGATTGCACAATATGTTTCATAGGCCTCTTCCATTTTTTTTTCTTCAAAACAGTCTTACTCTTTGAAGAAGAAGCCTTAGCCATAGCCACCACATTGGGCCTCATATTGTACATTTTCTTCTCATAAACTACCAATATGCTATGTAACTCAATAAGAGTTTTCTCCATCTTAGGCATGTGAAAGTTTTGGACAAAACTAGAGAAGGAATCGGGCAAAGATTAGAGGATCAAATCTATAGCTAACTCATTATCCATAACAAGATTGAGTCTAGCCAACTCTTCGATGTGCCATATCATTTTCAAAGCATAATCATTAATCGATGATCCTTTAGCCATTCTCATACGGTACAATACTTTAGATATCTCATATCTAAAGATTTGACCATTCTCATCAAAATATTCTTTTAAGTGCAAGATGATCGACCTAGCATCTTCCATAGTTTCATACTTTTTCTGCAATTCATTGTTCATTGAAGCAAGCATGTATGACCTAACTTTTAAGTCATCATCACGCTACTTATCATAAGTAACGTGCTCCTCTTGGGTCCTACCCTCGGGAAAGGAGTTTGGCATCTTTTGATCAAGCACATACCTGATTTTCTCCGAACTAAGAACAATTCTCAAATTCCTCACCCAATCAATGAAATTGGGTCCAGTCAAATAAATCTTGTCAAGTATAGAAGCGAGTGGATTTGTGGTCACCATTTTCAAAGTAATAATATATCTGTGTGGAAAATAAATTATTAGCCATTCTCTTTCAAAATAGCCATTTCATTTTGGCCTTTAAATGAAATAGTGCCTCCCACTAAATTTTTCGAATCTCATACTCCTTAAAATGGGAAAACAGTAATCTTTGTTGGGTAAAGATTACTAGTGAGGATTGGAGTCCCACTAGCCCATAGCCCGCCTCACCTTACAGTTATTGGTGTTCTATGAACTTAGTGAGTGGACCAACTTGTTCAACGCATTATATGCTAGTTCCAATCGTAACTTCAGCCTCTAGAACATTAAAGTCTCACCTGACAGCTATTGACATCATGATTATAGTTAAGTCTAACCCATCATCTCATGCAAGTATTGAAAACACAAATGATCCCTTCACCTGACAGTTATTGAAAATTGTTTGGCTTTAACCCCACAACATCATATGCATAATGGAGTGATCCAATATTATAAATGGCAATTGACCCCTATGTATCCATAGCTGGTCAATCAACCACTATAATGTTGGACTAAACCACGACGATGGAAGGTCACGAGTCCGAAACCCGTTTTGACTTAATATAATTAATAAGAAGATTTGGGGTCGTTATTCATGGTCTCACTTTGCACATTAATCGGTTTAACATGCATAACAACTAAATAAATAAATAGATATCAAATGCATAAATATCTATCCTACATGGTGATCATGGAATTATGGCTCAATGGGTCTCGAGCCAATGAACCCCATTTAGCCATTTTAATTTTTTAATAATAGAGACATATTCTTCACTTATTCTTGGATCCTTGAACTCTTCACAAACCGGGCCCATAGAGCTCTTCGGCTTAATGGCTCCTCCTCGTGTAATGTTTACATCAACAATTGATCATACTAAACTATACTAAAAATACATTATATGAAAAAATAAAAAGAAGGACACAGCCTCCATTTAATAATTACAATCCCAAAAATACCTGTGAATATCATACATTCATCCATATATCAATCATATTGATTAAGGGTTTTTCCATGATCACCACCCTTCCTCGCGAGCCATAAATTCTAAATTCAAAGCTTTGGAAGGCACAAATAAAATTCTGCATTGAATCAAATTCATGGCGAGCAATGTAAACCACATCAAGAAATCAAAGCCGGTGAAACAAATTTCACGTGCATGATTCCAATTGACGGTAACGTTGTTGCCTCTAGATTTATAGTTGCGAATCATTTTGCAAAAGACAAAAGTAAAAGAAAATAAGGTACGGATTTTTTATTCAAAATTAATTTAGTTCCGATTTTTGCTTAGTTGATCAAATTTATCATATAAATTAATCAACTTTTATAGGCCACTTAAGAGCAAGCAATTCTCTCAACAAAGAAAATTGGCCATTGGATCACAAAAATATATATGAACCAAAATCAATTAAACGCACAACAA
Source organism: Syzygium grande (assembly GCA_024733475.1). Classification (NCBI taxonomy): domain Eukaryota; kingdom Viridiplantae; phylum Streptophyta; class Magnoliopsida; order Myrtales; family Myrtaceae; genus Syzygium; species Syzygium grande. The sequence goes on along the minus strand of JAMXDD010000004.1, from coordinate 13,791,790 downwards.
TGCCTAAGGATTGGCTCTGATACCACTGTTGGTTTTCTACACAACATGCATAGTTAAAAAATATAAACATAGTGGAAAGATATAACTACACATGTATCTCCAAAGATGTTGTTCGTGCCTTTCAATCAAAAATCAAAAGACCATAGGGGGTTAAACGGATTGCCTTTCGTAGCATGCCCAAAACGATTTCTATTTGGATGTTCTTCAATTCGAGCCCCACAACTGTCGGACCTCTAGTTCAGACACACCACCAATCGCACGACGAATGAAAGGAAGAACTTATGGATAATCACCAATAGAATTGTGCTAGCAATCTTGTGACAATAATTTTTCGCACTCTCGATATTTCAATCACAACGTCGGAAGAGAGAAAACGTATTTTCTTAACTCTCATGAACATATGATAATTGCATACGCATTTTCTTCATCATCTTGCAACTGTTGCTGATCGCGCCTTTAATATGTGCGATCGGCAACGGTTGCTGAACGTGTGTCATGCACACGGTCAGCAACTATTTGTTGACCGTGTGCCATGCATTGCGTTGCACATGATCAACAACGTTTGCTGATCTGACCATGTGCCACACATGGTCATGGTGTTGCTAACTTAATGCCACATGCATGCGACAAATCATTTTTTTATATAAATAAATATAAACATATATATAAATAAACATAGAAGTGCATGATCAGCATATGTGTATTTTGTGAGCATCATATGCACACATGCCCATGACAAAAATTGAATTAAATTAAATTTCATTCAGTCCGACTCAATTCGATTGTAAACATATTTGCAATATCGTCTCTTCCGTACAACGTCATCCTAATTTGGTTATGGTGTGTGACATCCTTAGGTTCATCACTGAGCTGGTAGTAAGACTTGCATGGACACATGAATACTCCCAATAGAATTGATTGTCCCGATCAACCTCTAGGTCCTACAAGCCATGATTGACATCTAGCAATATGTTATGGCTACCTAGATAGTGTGAATGCTTTAAGAACATAATGAACCTGTCAGCTTTAGTTACAGTATAATTCAATCCCTCTGCCTTACTATGTCCCGATTAAACAAAGTCCATGGAATATTTGTCAAGTCACCAATTCGATCATATGCACAAATCTAATTGACATGCATTTTATATGAGACATGAACAGTTCATTCTCGATTACAACCCCGACCAAGGATTTTTCATGTAGTGTCAAAATTAGATTGCATAGGACATCATTATTGTACCTTGTGTATAACAAGGAGACAGAATCCATTTTGCGCACACGTGTAACTTCGTATGTGAACAGACTATGGCCATCAAGTACAAAGACAGATCGACAAACCGGCAATATGCGCACTTGTGAACCATAGCCACCCAACACACAAGTCAACACTGTGCCTTAGGTTTAAGGATTATTTACACAAAATCAGAGCATGAACGATTAGGCATTGACCACATTAAAAGCTTCCATGTTGCTAATCGTTAAATGCATGTCACGTTCAATAAACTTGTCTGGTACAAACATCTGTGTTCTAACTTGAGCATCACAATACCTAATGACTCGTGACTTGTCATTCTCTTAAATATCCAATACTTAATGATGAAGCTAAGAACACACCGGTCTCAATAGGATTATTGATATCCACTCAATGATCCATTGACCGGGAACAATTTAAAGATTCAATCTAACTATAAACCTGTCACATATATTCTTAACGTCTCAAGAATAGGTCCCGTCACAATTGATCTTATGAAATAATTCATATATTTAAATAATTGGACAAATAAATGAATACGTCATTGCCATTAAATAAATAATGAAATTGAAAATACAACTTAAATCCTTAACATGTAACCATTACATGAATACTTTAGGGCATACATCTAACACATGCAACATCTCTCTGTTTCATAACTGTTCACTTCTAGTTCTCTTAGGAAGACTGGAAAAGTTGCCTTATTATACAATATTGATTGCCTTTGAAGCATTGCACCCCTAAGTGTCCACATCTCACTATGTTAGTCATTGTACACTTTGAATACGAAATTGCATCCTTAAGGGTCATTTGGAACCATTAATTAGATAAATATGCAATTTTGAAGATTATCTGAGGCATGTTTATATGCCTACACGAGTAATTATCATCTCTGATATAGGGTTGGTGGCTTTTAAGGATAACGTAGAGCTAACAACAACTGTTGCCATTACTAATTGTTTCATTATTCTGGATGGGTAAGCTTTATATTTTCCTTTTGCCAATGAACCTAATATTTTTTTTTTGGTAAAGGTAAGATGTTTATAACTTTTCAATACAATTGTACAAGTGGGAGCCGAACACAAAAACCTTTGAACCAGGAGGAACACAAAGTGTCCGACCAGGTTTAACGGTATTACGGCAAAAGCTGACCAAGACAAGGTCCCCGAAAAGCAAGGCTAAACAGAGACCAACTAATGGCTAGAGAACTACAGAAGACTCTAGCTAACATCAAGTGAAAATGGAATCAAAAATGCCCTAATTTGCTTGTATTCTTCTATTATGAGGATTATCTTGGACTGGCTTGAGGGAGAGACCTTTGTCTCTAGCGACCTTGGCGAGGTGTAACCGGAGGGATAGCATGAAGAGGGTACCATTCCTGAATAGAATGTGGTTACGTTGTGTCCATATGAGATGGCAAAGTGCCCCAAAAGCATATCGAGTAATACGATGCTGGAAGGTATTTCCACTTATATACCGAGAGGCCCACCTAAGGTTGTGTTGCCATGATCCATTCTGCCAAGGGATGCAGCATTTAGTAGCCCAAAAATGCACAAGGGAGCATGTAACATAGCAACCGAAAAATAAATGATCGATAGAGCCAGGCCTACCTTGGCAAAAAGCACACACACCTTCAACAATTCTATGATAGCTCAACAATAGAACCTGTGTGGGAAGCCTCTTAAGTGATATCAACTACAACAAAAAGCTATGTCTCCGTGCTATGTGGCAGTCCCAAACAAAAGAATGCCAGAATACTAGTTGACCCTGTTTCCGGATCAAATCCCATGCCGAGGCGATGAACCTAATATTTCCTACCACCTTTACTAAGAATTCATTTCCTTTGCCAAAAAATTACATAGATATATGGTGTTGCGAGGGGCTAACAAGCAAAAAGCATGTGTTCAAATGGAATCCCAAAGCACTTATATTGGGTTGTCCTCCAAAAGTTGTAGGGGGAAGTTGCTTGCTTCTGGTTTTTGGTGAAACAACAGTCTCCTTCTCGTGCTGTGACTTATGATTATTGTAAGTGTTATGAAGGTAAAAAATGGAATCAAAGTCTAAGATGAATGGATAGAACCACCAAGTAAGTGTAATGGAATGTGCTTGCTGCCTTGCACACCTACCTCAATAGTTTCAACTTGTCTTGTTGGATTTATCAACTTGCTCCTTTGCAGTTTAATGTTAATAAAAATGCCGTTAGCCTGGTTTTCACATCCTATGCATATCAAACATTCTCTATTGTCTGTAGCTAAACGACCGTGAGAGGCTATCACAGAACTCACTGATAGTCAATTCTTTCTGTTTCTTCAAAGCTTGGTATACATATATGTTGCTTCTCCTTATACCCATTTCCATTGATCTCTGTGAAGATGCATGATTTTTCAAGTAAGGCAAATTCATATAGAAAAGGGAAGAGGTAGTTTAATCGCTTTTGTCAATATGCTTTGCAAATGTGAATTCTAATTTTAGTGTAACTTAAATGGAGAAGGCTGAAAAGTGCAGTAAATTACAAGTCTTATGTGTTAGCGTGAGCTGTCTTCTAGAACCAAAATAGGAAAGTTCTTATTGTTTTATACTCTTTCTATGTATATTTCCTTTTTCTATGTATATCCCCTATTTTGTAGGTCAATTAGGATTGATTCTTTTCTTTGTATATATATGTACTTATAGCCTTGTAAACGTAAGCTAGAATACAGAAATTACAGAAAATTTTTAGAATTCTTTATTTTTCTTCATGGTATTAAAGCCACCGATCAAGAGACTCTATACGTGATCCGATCAATCAGACTCCATTGCTACGACCTTCGTCGCTGCTCCAACCAGATTTCTTAAAGATCACCGCAACCGTGCTGCATCACCCTATGGCAGACACAAACCCGACTAGCAATGTTCTTCCCTTGGTAGCACAAGAGGGAGCTTTGAATACTGATGCTTTTATTGAGCGTTTGACCTAGGTCCTATCTCAACATGTTCCATAATCTCTGTCACACCCCGATCCCCAACAAAGCGCAAGCATCCCACGCAAAGGTCGAATTTGTTGCGACGTCCCAAGGATGCGTCGCCGACCCAACGCCCAACGCGATCAGAGAAATATTACGCATGCGGAAACGACGTATATAAATAGCTATATACACCTGTACAAAAATAACTAGATAACCAAGGATAGCACATCAACAAAACCATTAAAACTAAAAACATATACATTTCATTACTACAAAAATATTTACAATATCCATTACGAGAAACAACCATAAACTAAACAGTACAACGGCCACTAAACAAAAAGGACAGTGGCCCGGGGAGACTAAGCTAAGGCGGGCTTCGATCAAAAGGGAGACTAAGCTAAGGCGGGCTTCGATAAAAAAGGTGCAGCCTGACCTAACTAAATTGAGGCAAGCCTAAGGGACCCAGTCCAGGTCGAAATCAGAAGACTCAAAAGACGAAGAGCTGTCAAGCATCCCCTAAACCTAAACTAGGCAAATGTGCATCTCCTGACAGGAAAACAATCGCACACAACCACAAATAACAATAATTGGCCCAGGCCCTCGAGCCCAGATTATCACATTCTTGACCCTGCAGGTTAGACAATTTATATAAAATGCCCAAGGCACACTAGGCGTGTACTCATTTAGCCCACAAACAACAATCGCCACATTCTTGCCAGGTACATATTCATTAATATTTGGCCCACACACAATTCACCGAGTCGCACACGTGCCAAAGCACACAAATGCCATCAATACATCATGCTAATGACTCGGCTCAACAACACACTGCCATTTTCTCATTTTATTACTCGACCTGCGTAAAATGCATCAGGTCTAAATTTAATAACAACACTTCATAGCCCGCGTGAAACACATCAGGCCTGGTGTCTCTAGCCCGTGTAAAACGTGTCAGGCGCAACACCGATCTGTATATATGGGCCATACCCGAGTAAAACACATCAGGTTGGTCGTCTTCCGACTATCCAGGCATCGTCCCGCGTAAAACATATTAGGACAGACTTTATATGTGATCACACGTGCACACTGTTAATTTTTATCTAGACCTCACGTAAAACGCATCAGGACAATTTAGTAATCACATGCTCATGTCAAGGCACGTATACTCGCACAATTTTCATCACATGCTCATTCTCGGCATGCAGAAATGCGTAGCCATGAAACTCTCGCACACGGTATCCATAATGCACGATGAACATGCAATTCAACTTTGGTACATCATCAATCGATATCACCACAATGCCCACACCATGCCACAACGTGCTCAATTTTAATCTCAAATAGCCCAATATTGCACGGAATATTTTAACATTCGCAATCACGCAATTTGGACAACATAAATAAGCACGACCAAGGCCCGCCTTACTAGGACATATTCGGCCACTATTCACACGGCATGGCATCACTCAAATTAAATCACAATTCACTCAAACAAGCCAATTTCCAACAATTACAACAATATCTTGATTAAGCCTAACTATTAGCCAAACTTGGCCAATTCGGTTTCCCCCTTGATCGAATTAGAACTGCCCCTCATGGGCCTTAATTTACGTCCAAAATAACATTTTAATCCATTTAGATCATCACATAACCAACCAATATTATTCAGCTCATGATTAACCCCTAAATTACCCTAATTAACCCCTAAACCCACTAATCCTATCTAGAAAATGCAATTAAGCCTAATTAGGGCTTAGGGTTAAACTTACTTAAACTCTATTCTCCGATTAGAGACGGGATGACGGGAAACGAGCGGCCAATCACCGGCAAGCGATGGAATCGGCGGCGGCGTTCCGGGGGACTCTCCGGCAGTTCACGGTGGTGCTCGATGACGGTGGGGAGTCCGCGGTGGTCTTCTCGGCCCAAGGCTAATCGGCGGCTGAGGACGGCGGGAAAGGGAGTAACGGAGGTCGTATGAGGGTGAGGATGATTGTGTGACGATGCGGTGGTAGCAGCTTAGCTGGACGGGCTTCGGCGCGGTGGTGGTGAAGCTTCGGCGATGATCCGGCATGATGAGACCGAGAGAGGAAAAATTTTCGGGAGAGTGAGGGAGAGGGAAATGGTTGGTCAAAGTGAGAATGAGGGAGAGAGAGAATATATTAGGGATATAGATTAATGGGTTAGTGGAGTCCACATGTCAAAGATCTAAGACTTTGGACAAAAGTACCCTTAATCCAAGGGCTATAATTAATTCTAATCCAATAATGCAAGGGCCCTTTTGTCATTTGCCAAATTTGAATTAATGGGCTGATCTTATCCTATTTTTAAATTCCCAAAATGCCCCTCAAAGTCCAAATTTTCGGAATACCCAATTTTGGCCTAGGGGCAAAATGGTAATTTTTTTAATTTCGGGCCGAAATTCTAATTTTCGGCTATACCAACCCCAAATATACGTGGCCACTCAAAAATGGTGTCGGCCATGCAAAATAGTCACTTACGCCATCGAAAATCGGCTTCAAAGTCTTGGGGGGCTAAATAGTAATTAATTTTTTTTTCACTCCCGAGCCAAATTTCCATTTTTTGATCGTAATAACTCCAAATATGCGTGACCACCCTAAAATGGCATTGGCCTCGAAAAATAGTCGTATACGACCTCGAAAATCGATGCTCAAGTCCGGGTCAATTTTCCTCGATCAAAATCACTCAATTCTAAATTTTAAAGTTTCTAACTAACGGGCAGCTGTTTAAAAGTTACGCGTATCGATCTAGAAATACTCGAGTCGTGAGAGCCTTGATTACCTAGAAAAACACGAGAATTTATCACTAGTGCCGGAGGTCACGATCGATCGGTTTAAGTTCGGGATTTGTTCACCACGTGTACTTTCGATCGTGCGGAATCACCCGTGATCCGTTCGTTCATCGTTGGCCAAATCATATCATTCACTTTCCTAAGATTGGCTCACATTTGCCCAAAAAATCTCCTCGCCGTTTCTCGGAATCAATGCCCAATTCTCGATCGGGTCCCTAGTCCACGTATCATTTCCTAATTAGTCATTCCCTTTTGGTTAGTATCCCCAGAGTGATCAATTCCGGGCGAGACTTATTAAAATGAAATGAGAAATAATATCTACTTTATTGATCTCGGAAATGGATCGAAATTCAGGATGTTACAACTCTTCCCCCATTACAAAAATTTCATCCTCGAAATTTACAATCTACTTATCTACTCAAACAACTAGGGGTGTTGACGTCTCATGGCCTCTTCACTCTCCCAAGTAGCACCTTCTGTTCCGTGGTATTCCCAAACCACCTTGACCATCGGGATCGTCTTGTTCTGCAACACTCGGTCTTTTCGATCCTCGATCTTGATTGGTCTTTCCATGTACGATACTTTATCGCCCACGTCTATCTCCTCGTGCCTTAGAACATGGGTCGGATCTAGTTCATACTTTCTTAGTATTGACATGTAGAACACATTGTGCACTTGGGATAGATTAGGCGGTAAGGCAAGTCGGTACGCCATATTTCCAATCTTTTCTAATATTTCGAATGGACTGACATACCTTGGGTTGAGCTTTCCTTTCTTGCCAAATCAAGACAATCCCTTCATAGGTGACACCTTGAGGAACATATGGTCTCCAACTTGAAACTCCAAGGGTCGTCGTCTTCGATCGGCGCAGTTTTTCTGGCGACTTTGTGCTGTCTCTGGCCTTTCTCGAATAATTTCGATAACTTCCACTGCCTATTGTACCAACTCTGGGCCAGTAATACTTCACTCACCTACTTCCTCCCAGCACACTGGCGTCCTGCATGCCTTACCATACAAGGCCTCGAATGATGCCATCTGGATACTCTGGCTGGTAGCTGTTATTATAGGCAAACTCTACCAGATGCAACTGCTCTTCCCATTTGCCTTGAAAATCCAACACGCAGGCTCTCAACATATCCTCAAGTGTCTAAATTGTCCTTTCAGACTGACCATCTGTCTGCAGCTAGTACGCTGTGTTGAATTGTATCTTCGTTCCCAAGGCCGTTTGTAAACTCTTCCAAAAGTTAGCCATAAATCTTGGGTCATGATTCGAAGTGATCGTTACCAGTACTCCATGCAGACGAACGATCTGTCGCACATATAATTCAGCGTACCTCTCCAACTCGAAGTCTTTTCGCACCGCCAGGAAGTGCGCTGACTTAGTAAGTCGATCCACTATCACCAATATAGAATTGTGTCCTCTCTGGCTTCTCGATAGTCCCGTACGAAATCTATGGTGATGTGTTCCCATTTCTATTCTGGAATTTCTAATAGTCTTAACAGTCCTCCAGACTTGTAGTGTTGTGCCTTTACTCGTTGACACATCAAACACTTGGCCACATGCCTGGCTACATCCTTCTTTATTCCATTCTACCAATAATACTGCCGCAGATTCTGGTACATTTTCATGCTGCCAGGGTGGATACTGTAATTGCTGTGGTGAGCTTCCCTTAGGATTTCTTCCTTAAGCTCAGTATCATCGGGCATACACCAACGCCCTCGAAATTTCAAAATTCCATCATAAGACACTCGAAAATCTGACTTCCTCTTAACGGTATTCATTTCCACAATCCTTTGAATTTCCTGATCCGTGGATTGTAGTGCCTTAATCTTGGTCTGAATTTCTGGCTCGATTCTCCAAGTAGCCAATAGGTTCAACACATGGCTCAACTCAAACTTAAATTCTGAATCTCTGAGCCTTTCTAGCAAGGTCCATCCTTTGATCATAATGTGTGCCATACTTGACTTGCAAGTTAGCGCATCCGCTACTTGGTTCGCTTTCCCAGGATGGTACATGATGTCGCAATCGTAGTCTTTTAAAAGTTCCATCCACCTACGCTACCTCATATTCAATTCCTTCTGCGAGAATAAGTACTTAAGGATCTAGTGATCTGTATAAATCTGGAACTTTTCCTCGCACAAATAGTATCTCCAAATCTTGAGTACGAAAATAATAGTAACTAACTCCAAATCGTGCATCGGGTAGTTCATTTCATGTGGCCTCAACTGACGCGATGCATACGCGACTACCTTTCCATGTTGTATCAATACACAACCGAGTCCTCTTAGCGAAGCATCGCTGTAGACTTCAAATCCTCCGGGTCCAGACGAAATAGTCAATACTGGAGCGATCGTCAGTTTGAGCTTCAATTCCTGAAAGCTCTTTTCACACTTATCATCCCACTCAAACTTGACTTCTTTCTTAAGTAGCCGTGTCAAAGGTATGGCTATCGACGAGAATCCTTCTACGAAGCGTTGATAATATCCAGCCAATCCTAAGAAACTCCTGATCTCCATCACGGACGTCAATCTGGGCCACTTAAGTATTGCCTCGATCTAAGCTTGGTCCACAGAGATCCCATCTTTCGAAACTATGTGTCCAAGGAACGTTACTTTACTAAGCCAAAATTCACAGTTACTGAACTTGGCGAAGAGTGCGTGTTCCCTTAGAGTTCGTAGGACCTCAGTCAAATGCACTTCGTGTTCCTCCGGGCTCTTCGAATACACCAGTATATCATCAATGAACACTATGATGAACTGGTCCAGAAATTCCTTAAATACCCTATTCATCAGGTCGATAAAAGCTGTAGGGGCATTCGTTAAGCCGAAGGGCATCACTGTAAATTCATAATGCCCGTATCTCGTCCTAAAGGCGGTCTTGGGTATGTCCTCCTTCCGAATCTTCAACTGGTGATACCCAGTCCGTAAGTCAATCTTGGAGAACATCGAAACTCCTTGTAATTGATCAAATAGGTCGTCGATCCTCGGCAATGGATATTTCTTCTTTACAGTCACCTAGTTCAACTGCCAGTAATCTATACATAGCCTCAACGTCCCATCCTTTTTCCTCACAAATAGGACCGATGCTCCCCACGGAGATGCACTAGGACGAATAAACCCCTTATCTAGCAATTCCTGTATCTGGACCTTTAACTCTTTCAACTCTGATAAGGACATCCAATATGGAGCCTTAGAGATTGGCTCAGAACCTGGGACCAACTCTATTACAAATTTCACTTCCCGTTCCGGCAGTAAACCCGGTAATTCTTGAGGAAAGACTTCAGGAAAATTGCACACTACGGGTATTTCTTCCAATTTAGGCTCTACCACTGTCGGATCCATTATATTCACTAGATATCTCTCGCAACCTTTATCGAATAACTTAGTCACCTCAAGCGAGGAAATCCAAGGGATCGAGGTTCCTCCTCGGTTTCCCTGGAATTCAAACCAAGGATGTCCAATTGGGTTAAATTGGATCATCCGATTGCCACAATCCATAACGGCTTTCTGCTTCATCAGCCAATCCATACCGATGATCACATTGAAAGCATACATGGCCAATACAACCAAATCAATTATTTCTTCTCTATTCCCAATCACAATTTTACAATCAAGACACCCCAACGACACTAACACCCTATGATGTAGTGGGGTCATCACACAGAGCACATTCTCAAGCAATACTGGTTTAATACCAATCAACCTAACAAACTGCTCTGAAATAAATGAATGGGTCACCTCGGAATCAAATAACGCATATGCAGCATGATCACAGAGAGAAATAGTACGTGTGACCACGCTCGGCGCATCCTCAGCATCTTTGCATGTCATTGCATATACTCGGCCTTGCACTGGCGGCCTTTCCTAATTAGCTAGTAGAGGATTTCTGTCTTGATTCGAAACTCTAGGTGGTTGTTGCATCGGGGGTCCTGAAGGGCACTGTTGAAGACAATTCCTGATTTGGTGCTCTAAACTTTCGCACCTAAAACAAGCCCCAATTCTGTTCGATGGCTGGTTAGGCTTCCCGATGTTCCTCCTAGGCGGTGGGACAAATCGCCTATTACCCATTATCGATTTCTTGCTAAATAGGTAATTGTCCCGGTTTTGAGCAAACCGTGACCCAGATGCGACTGCTCTATTCATTTGATCCCATTCCATCGTTTGGGCTTGTTCATATAATTCTCTGTAGTCTTGAATGTTCAGCAGGAGCATCTGAGTATGAAGATTCAGTTTCAAACCATCCCGGAACCTTCGAGCCTTGTCGAGTGGATTTTCCACCATTCTTGGAGCAAATTTCGTTAGTCTCGCAAACTCTGCCTCATACTGGACTACCGTCATTGATCCCTAATGAAGTCTCATGAACTTCACCATTTTCTTTTCCTAGGCACTCTCTGAAAAGTATTGCCTGTAAAAGCTCTCAACAAATATAGTCCAAGTCTGGTCTACACCCTCGGGAAACACTCGATCTTTGGTGGCTTTCCACCAGTCATTAGCATTGTCCTGTAATTGGTATGTTGCCAGAGCAATCTTGTCGAATAGCTATATACACCCGTACAAAAATAACTAGACAACCAAGGATAGCACATCAATAAAACCATTAAAACTAAAAACATATATATTTCATTACTACAAAAATATTTACAATATCCATTACGAGAAACAACCAGAAACTAAACAGAACAACGGCCACTAAACAAAAAGGGACAGTGGCCTAGGGAGACTAAGCTAAGGCGGGCTTCGATCAAAAAGGTGCAGCCCGACCTAACTAAACTAAGGCAAGCCTAAGGGACCCAATCCGGGTCAGAATCAGAAGACTTAGAAGATGAAGAGTTGTCAGGCATCTCCTCCTCGGAATCTAATGAGTCCAACTTGGACTCAGCCTCCGCAGCATCCTCAACCGTGTCCATAGGCTCCATGTCCTCCTCCAGCTCCATATCCTGCTCCATGGGCTCAGGTTCCTCCCCCTCGTCCATCGGCTCAAGATCATCAGCCTCGTACTCTATGGGTACACCCTCCGAACTTACACTTTCCTCAACTGAAGTGGCGGGGTCCACTATATCACTGTTAGGACTCTAGGGATCAATCTCACCCTTCCCGTTGAACGGGATATCAAAAGATCGGAGGGGCCCGGTCTCTTCCCCATTAAACACTCTATAACACCAAGCAACATATTCGTGGGTCTTAGATACTAACTCCCCAACATCTACCCACACTAAAATATAGTATCTAATGTACATATTTCTGTTCTCTATGAGATGTATAGACATAGTCTTCTCGATGAAATGGGAAATCCCGAAACGCACTGGCGCCTCTGCCATCTCAGGACCGGGGGTCTGAAAAGTAGAGTTTTGAACAACTATAAGACGAATCTTAGTAAGTAAGCCCCCTAAACCTAAACTAGGCAAACGTGCACCTCTTGACAGGAAAACAATCACACACAACCACAAACAACAATAATTGGCCTAGGCCTTCGGGCCCAGTTTATCACATTCTTGACCCTGCAGGTTAGACAATTTATATAAAATGCCCAAGGCACACACATGTACTCATTTAGCCACACGTACGTCACACGCACGTACATATTCATTAATATTTGGCGCACACACAATTCACCGAGTCGCACACGTGCCAAAGCACACAAATGCCATCAATTCATCATGCTAATGACTCAGTTTAACAACACACTGCCATTTTCTCATTTTGTTACTCGACCCACGTAAAACGCATCAGGTCTAAATTTAATAACACTTCATGGCCCGCGTAAATCGCATCAGGCCCGGTGTCTCTAGCCCACGTAAAATGCATCAGGCGCAACACCGATCTCCATGTAGAAGGACCATACCCGCATAAAACGCATCAGGTTGGCCGTCTTCCTACTATCCGGGCATCGTCCGCGTAAAATCGCATCAGGACGGACTTTATGTGATCACACGTGCATACTGTTAATTTTTATCTGGACCCCACGTAAAATGCATCATGGCAATTTAGTGATCACATGCTCATGTCAGGCACGTATACTCGCACAATTTTCATCACATGCTCATTCACGGCATGCAGAAATGCATAGCCATGAAACTCTCGCACACAATATCCATAATGCACGATGAACATGCAATTCAATTTTGGTACATCATCAATCAATATCACCACAATGCCCACACCATACCACGTGCTCAATTTTAATCCCAAATAGCCCAATATTGCATGGAATATTTTAACATTCACAATTCACGCAATTTGGACAACATAAATAAGCATGACCAAGGCCCACCCTACTAAGACATATTCGGCCACTATTCACACGGCATGGCATCACTCAAATTAAATCACAATTCACTCAAACAAGCCAATTTCCAACAATTACAATAATATCCCGATTAAGCCTAACTATTAGCCAAACTTGGCTAATTCGGTTTCCCCCCTTGACCGAACCAGAACAGCCCCTCACGGGCCTTAATTTATGTCCAAAATAACATTTTAATCCATTTAGATCATCACATAACCAGCCAATATTATTCAGCCCATGATTAACCCCTAAATTACCCTAATTAACCCCTAAACCCACTAATCCTATCTAGAAAATGCAATTAAGCCTAATTAGGGCTTAGGGTTAAACTTACTTAAACTCTATTCTCCGATTAGAGATAGGATGATGGGAAACGAGCGGCCAATCACCGGCAAGCGATGGAATCGGCGGCGGCATTCCGGGGGACTCTTCGGCGGTTCACGATGGTGCTCGGCCCATGGTTCATTGGCGGCTGAGGACAGCAGGAAAAGGAGTAAGGGAGGTCGTATGAGGGTGAGGATGATGGTGTGACGACGCAGCGGCAGTAGCTCGGCTTGGACGGGCTCCGGCGCGGTGGTGGTGAAGCTCCAACGGTGATCCAGGCATGATGAGGCCGAGAGAGGAAAAATTTTCGGGATAGTGAGGGAGAGGGAAATGGTTGGTCAAAGTGAGAATGAGGGAGAGAGAATAGATTAGGTATATAGATTAATGGGTTAGTGGAGTCCACATGTCAAAGATCTAAGACTTTGGACAAAAATGCCCTTAATCCAAGGGCTATAATTAATTCTAATCCAATAATGCAAGGGCCCTTTTGTCATTTGCCAAATCTAAATTAATGGGCTGATCTTATCCTATTTTTAAATTTCCAAAATGCCCCTCAAAGTCCAAATTTTCGAAATACCCAATTTTGGCCTAGAGGCAAAATGATAATTTTTCAATTTCAGACCGAAATTTCAATTTTTGTCTATACCAACCCCAAATATACGTGGCCACTCAAAAATGGTGTTGGCCACGCAAAATAGTCACTTACGCCCTCGAAAATCGACTTTAAAGTCTTGGGGGGCAAAATAGTAATTAATTTTTTTTTTTAACTCCCGAGCCTAAATTCCATTTTTCGACCGTAACAACTCCAAATATGCATGGCCACCCTAAAATGACATCAGGCCTCGAAAAATAGTCTTATACGACTTCGAAAATTGATGCCCAAGTCCGGGTCAATTTTTCCGTGATCAAAATCACTCAATTCCAAATTTTAAAGCCTCTAACTAACGGGCGGCTATTTAAGAGTTACGCGTATTAACCTAGGGATACTTGAGTCGTGACGGCCTCAATTACCTAGAAAAACATGAGAATTTATCACTAGTGCCGGAGGTCACGATCGATCGATTTAAGTTCGGGATTTGTTCACCACGTGTACTTTCGGTCATGCGGAATCACCCGCGATCCGATCATTCATCGTTGGCCAAATCATATCCTTCACTTTCCTAGGATCGGCCCATATTGGCCAAAAATATCTCCTCGCCGTTTCTCGAAATCGGTGCTCAATTCTCGATCGAGTCCCTGGTCCGCGTACCGTTTCCTAATTAGCCATTCTCTTTTGGTTAGTATCCCGAGAATGATCAATTCCGAACGAGACTTATTAAAATGAAATGAGAAATAATATCTACTTTATTGATCCCGAAAATGGATCGAAATTCAGGATGTTACAATCTCATGTTGAGACTCCGGCTCCCTCGATTTCTGTCAAGTTAGATGGAAGCAACTATGGTCTTTGGTCCCAAGTTGTTGAGATGTACATCTCTGGCAAAGACAAGTTGGGATATATTACTAGGGTTCTTCCCCAACCCTCTTCGAATGATCCCAGCTTCCGAAAGTGGAAGATTGACGATTCAACTATGAAGGGCTGGCTTATCAATTCCATGGATCCTGCACTGATTGGCAACTTCATCCGATACCCCACCACAAAAGCAATTTGGGAAGCAATGGCTACAACATTCTTTGATGGCACTAATGTCTCCCAAGTGTATGATTTAAAGTGATGATTGACCCGATTGAAGCAAGCAGGTAGACCCATTGAAAAATATTATAATGACCTGAAAGGACTTTTGCGAGAAATTGATTTTCGCCGGCCTAATCCTATGACATGCGCTCATGATATTGACATATACAACACTTTAGTTCAAGAAGATCGTGTTTATTTGTTCTTGGATGGCTTGGATGATCGCATCGACAAGGTTAGGGCTGATGTATTGCAAATTCAACCATTTCCTACAGTTGAGCAAGCCTACGCATGAGTAAGAAGAGAAGATGTGCGCCAAACCGTTATGATGGCACACCTACAGACTCCCACTACTACTGCTATGGTGTCGCGTGGCAGAAAAAGAGGCTCAAAATTTCTAGAATTTGGCTTCGGACATGCTACTTTACAAATGGTTCCTGGTTCTACTCCACCTGGGGGAGGGCGCACTAGCTTTGGTTCGAGAGCCAAGTCGCAACCGCTAGCAGCAAGGGGTTGCACTTACTATGGGAATTCTCAACATACAAAGGAGACCTGTTTCAAGTTGCATGGCTATCCTGAGTGGTGGAAAGAATTGCGGGCAAAAAAGAAGGCTGACAATCTGACGGGTAGAGGACAAGCTTCTTTGGCCATAGGTGATTCGTCATTATCTTTGGTGTCGCAAGTAGACTCCACTGCTGCACCTTATTCCGATCTTACAAGTAACAACGGGTTTGTGCTTGTCAATACTTCTCAAGCAGGAGGTAAAGATGGGTGGATTGTTGATTTGGGGTCTACCGATCACATGACACCCCATCCTGATGATCTTTTGCGCCACACCGCTCCGAGGAGACAACATATATATAATGCCAATGGTCGTCATTTTCCTGTGTTGGGGGTTGGCAGTGTTGAACTTTCCCCATTTTTATCATTATCTCATACTTTGCTAGTGCCATCTTTATCTAACCGACTGCTCTCTGTTGGACAAATCACTGCTGAATTGAATTGTAGCGTTATTATGTATCCCTCCTTTTGTTTATTTCAGGATATCCTCACGAAGGAGATTATTGGACGTGGTACTAAGAGGAAGGGACTATACTTTGTTGATGACTTTACTGAAAGCCGAGCATATTACACCCGCAATCAATCTACTGCTAAGGAGAAAGAAATTTGGTTATGACACCATTGCTTAGGACACCCTTCTTTTGGGTATTTAAAGAAATTATTTCCAGATTTGTTTAGTAGTTTATTAGATTCTGAATTTCATTGTGAGACCTGCATCTTGGCGAAGAGCCATTGTGCTTCTTTTTCATTGAGTTTTAATAAGAGCCAAACTCCTTTTTCATTAATACATTTGGATGTGTGGGGTGCTTCATCAATTGTTATTATGTCTGGCATTCGTTGGTTTGTAACTTTTGTGGATAACTGTACAAGGATGACCTGGTTATATTTAATGAATCATAAAGATGAAGTAGGGACAATCTTTCATGTATTTCACTGCATGGTCATGACTCAATTTGGAGCTTAAATCCGTATCCTTCGCAGCGACAATGGTGGCGAATATATTAACCAACACCTCACAAGTTATTTTCAAAACCATGGATTAATTCACGAGACCTCTTGCACTCAGACACCCCTGCAAAATGGTGTTGCTGAATGGAAAAACCGTCATATCCTGGAGAAAGTGAGGGCACTTCTAGTGGGTGGGCAGGTTCCGAATCGGTTTTGGGATGCGGCTGTGGTTACTGCCGTGCATCTAATGAATCACATGCCCTCCCGCGTATTGGCATTCCAGACCCCGCTTTAGGCACTTTCAACGCATGTCTCACTTCTTTCGGTCTTGACTTTACCTCTCAAGGTGTTTGGGTGTATGGCCTACGTCCATCTACATAAAAATCAGCAAACAAAGCTCGACCCATGTGTTGTCAAGTGTGTTTTTCTTGGCTATGGAATCCACTATAAGGGATATCGTTGCTACAATTTGGACACAAAGAAAACTCATGTGACCATGGATGTTACATTTGTTGAATCTAAACTCTTCTTTCCTGCTACCAATTGTACTTTTCAAGGGGATATCCATGGTGAAAGGGTAAATTGGTAGGAAGGTGGCTTGATGGTAGGGATTAGCGATGCATCTAATTCATGGCAGCAACTTCTTAATGAAGATGACCAACAGACTATTTTGTTACAAGAGGCACAAGAACAACCTTAAGAGCAGTCCTCTCTTCCTCAAAATATCTCCTCTTTAGTACCCGACCATTCTCCTGAGGATACTCCTGAGGTAAGCTCTCCTATCACACATAATTCTCTTGTTGATACTGATGAGGTTGTTGGTTATAAATTGCCCGATAGACACAATCGAGGCAAGGCTTTTAATAGGTACTCACCAGATGTGGAGGAACGAAGGTCAAAGTACCCGACTACCAATTATGTTTCAACAAGGAGATTGTCGGAACACTTGAAGGCGTTTGTGGCCAATGTCTCCACAATTCAAGTCCTTAGTGGAGTACAAGAAGCCTTGAGGGATCCCAAGTGGGTTCAAGTAATGAAAGAAGAGATGGAAGCCTTGCAGAAAAATAAGACTTGGAGATTGGTAGAGTTGTTGAAGGGGAAGAAGACAGTGGGGTGCAAGTGGGTCTTCACTGTCAAATACCAAGCAGATGGGTTAGTTGAGAGGTGCAAGACATGATTACTAGCAAAAGGATATACCTAGACCTATGGTGTGGACTACCAAGCAACATTCTCTCCAGTTGCGAAGTTGAATACCGTACGGGTTTTGATGTCACTTGTTGCGAACCTGGATTGGCCTTTGCACCAATTTGATGTGAAGAATACATTTCTTCATGGAGATCTAGAGGAAGAAATCTACATGGATGTCCCACCTGGGTATGCGTGTGCTGATGAGTCAAATGTGGTGTACAAACTTCAGCGATCATTATATGGGTTAAAGCAATCACCGCACGTGTGGTTTGGTCGGTTTAGCTGAGCGATGAAGAGGAATGGATACACTCAAAGTAATTTTGATCATACGTTATTCTTAAAGCGTAGACATGATAAAGTGACAGCATTGATTATATATGTGGATGATATAATCATCACAGGGGATGATCTTGAAGAAATTGCAGACCTTCAAGGGCGGTTAGCCAATGAGTTTTAGATGAAAAATTTGGGATGCCTGAAATATTTTTTAGGAATAGAAGTAGCCAGGTCGAAGGAAGGTATTTTCTTGTCTCAGCGAAAAGTATGTGTTAGATTTATTAGCTAAGGTTGGAATGTTGGAGTGTAAGCCTGCCAACACTCCTATAGTTCAAAATCATAAACTCGGAGAGTTTCCTGATCAGGTGCCTAACAATAAGGATAGATACCAAAGGTTAGTAGGGAGACTAATATATTTGTCACACACTCATCCTGATATTGCATATGTTGTAGGGGTTGTGAGCCAATTTATGCATGCTTCAAGTGAAGAACATATGAATGCTGTGGTTCGGATTTTGCGCTACTTGAAGTCAGCTCCAGGAAAAGGGTTGTTCTTTGCAAAGAACGGTCACCTTGAGGTAGAAGGATTTATAGATGTGGATTGGGCAAGTAGTATCTTTGATAGGAGGTCTACGTCAGGCTATTTCACGTTTGTGGGAGGAAACTTGGTAACATGGAGGAACAAGAAGCATAAGGTTGTAGCCTTGTCAAGTGTTGAAGCAGAATTCCAAGGGGTAGCTAAAGGTCTATACGAGCTATTATGGCTAAAAATGTTGATGACAGAACTTGGTTTCCCACCTGAATCCGAGATGAGACTATTTTGTGATAATAAAGCTGCGATTGAAATTTCTCACAATCCAGTTCAACATGACCGTACTAAGCATGTTGAGGTGGATAGACATTTTGTCAAGCAGAACTTGGATGCTAAGATGATAAAGTTTCCATTTGTTAGATCTGAAAATCAGTTGGCGGATGTTCTTACGAAGGCCTTGTCGAATTGAGCTTTTCACAGCTCACTTGTCAAGCTGGGTATCAAAGACATCTTCTCACCCGCTTGAGGGGGAGTGTTAGTGTGAGTTGTTTCTAGAGCCAAAATAGGAAAGTTCTTATTGTTTTATAGTCTTTCTATGTATATCCCCTATTTTGTAGGTCAATTAAGGTTGATTCTTTTCTTTGTATATATATGTACTTATAGCTTTGTAAACGTAAGTTGGAATACAAAAATTAAAGAAAATTTTTAGAATTCTTTATTTTTCTTCATTATGTTCCTCTGATTCTGTATCCCAAAAAGTTCACTTTGGTTCTCTTGCTACTCTTGCAAATTTCGACTTCATGCATCCTATGGTTGAAGGGGGATTGCGAGACACTCTAACTACCTTGGCAACTTGCTGCTGGCATTGTCCTTCAGTTTGTATTGTGGACTGAGGTGAATTTTGACTTCACCCAACTCTGTTATAATCTGCCATGCATGCCAAAATTAAGTAGATCACAGTTTTTAATAGCTACTTCTCTTTTGCGGTTCACCAATATCTTATTTCTACCCAATCTATCTCCTGATTCTGCTGATATGGAGAGAGAGGAGAGACGAAGCTCGTTGTGCAGAAAAAGTACAGAGAGATTTGGGCAGAATACCGCCGACTAGTTCCTTGGAGGATATTCCCCTATATCTTGTTAGATGTACAGTAGTTCATCTAGTGATGTTAGTTCGTCCTACTTTCATAAGAAAAATCCGGAGTGGCAGATTGAGGGTTCATTTGTTATCTGCACTTATATCCTTCATCTTACAAGTTGTAATTTTTTGGGAGGGTGGTTTTACTTTTTCCTTCGTTCTTTTCTTATTTGGAAAAGAGAATTTTTGGTAGACCCTGGTAGGGTGGTGTTCTCTTTTTCATGATGAACTTTCTGGGGATAAGCCCAGATTTGGTCTTTCTGTTGCTTTTGCGATGCGATCTTTGCCCAGTAATGTGATGTCGAGTACTCTTGACTCGCCAATGTACGATGAAGTCGTTTCATCACTTGCCATTACTATTAGTAACCTCGTCCGGTCATATTCTTTTACTTTGGTTGATGTGCCTCGTGCTTATCATTCAGAAAAGAGAGGACCAGCATGCTTTCCTTCTGTATAGGCTTGACTATTGGAATGCATCATTCACTTTGCAGTGTATGGACAGAAGGGTATTAAGAATGGCAATAATAGAACCAATCATGATCAAGAATCTTCATGTTTTGTGTGCTTTCCTGAAGATTGAGCGCAAGCCAAACAACTGCTAGTTAGATTTTGTTAATGAGCATCCATATTTTCAAGCTACAATTTATAAGATTTGGCAAATATTGAGAAGTGATTGGTATAATTTAACTTTCACGATGTTTGAACATATAGGTCGTACAAGCTTTACAGAGGGAAATATGTGTCTCAGCAATTTCCAGAGTCGTGGGGAAAAGATAACTCATCAAAATTCAGCACCAAAGTTTTTATGCTCTAACTAAGAAAGATTTTGTATTAGCAAAAAAAACTAAGAAAGATTTTGACAGATATTTTAAATATTTTACTAGAATTTTTTATTTTAATATAGACACAATGCAAAGAGAAAGGGCTTGGATGTATAATAAGAACTTACCTGGACGTCAAGGATTGACAAATGAGTTTTTTTTTTTTACAATTTCTTTAATTGTTGCGAAACTATTTTTAGACTTTGCTAATAGTAAATATAAGTTCATGGATGGAAATAAGTTAAGGTGTCCGTGTAAAAAGTGCGATAATGGTAAATTTCTTGTGTGTGATCAAGTTAGAGAACACCTTACTAGATTTGGGTTTACTCCGAACTATTATAATTGGACTTTCCATGGTGAACCATTTATATCTGATGAAGGATATGGAAGAAGTGACCAATTTTCAGTTAGGGAAGAATGTGGCTATTATGAGCAATTGAACCCATACGAGAGGATGGTGATTGATGCAGCTAGTTATAATTTTATCACAGAATCAAATCATGCAAGTACTAGTTTTACTCCTACATGTGAACAAATGGGCACTAGTCATGCTTCACAATTAGAAAATATAGGAGTAACGGGTTTTGATGAGAATGTCTATAATGAAATTTTTCAATCTAATCAGTTCTAGGATGTGTTGAAAGCAGCAGATGAGCCTTTATGGGCAGGTTGTAAGGACCACACTAAGTTATCGATGACAGCTCGACTATTAAATATCAAGGCAGAGCATAATGTGTCTGCGGATTGCTTCAACTCTTTTATTAAAGTAATGCGGGAATCATTATCTCGTGATAACATCATGCCAAGTGATTTTTATGATATGAAAAAGCTAGTGGATAACTTAAGTCTTCTGGTTGTAAGGATTGATGTATGTAGTAGGGGTTGTATGATATATTGGAGAGATGATGAAAATGCAGAATCTTGCAAATTCTATAGCCAACCTAGGTACAAGATTAACAGGAGGCCGGGTCATAATCAGAAGCGTAGACCATGCAAGCAAATGTTTTATCTGCCCGTAATCCCCAGATTGCAAAGGCTTTATGCGTTTAAAGCCACTACTGAACACATGACTTGGCATACAAATCATGAAATAGAAGAAGGTCTAATGTGTCATCCTTCAGATGTGGAGGCATGGCAACATTTTGATAGAACTACCCTGAGTTTGCGATAGAGCCTCGGAACATCAGTTAGGTCTTTGTGCCGATGGATATGCTCCATTTGGAAAAACAGGAAAAAGTTATTCATATTGGCCAGTTATCTTAACGCCATACAATCTTCTACCTGGTATGTGCGTGAAGACACCTTATATGTTTTTGAGATTGATCGTGACAAGGCCGCAAAATCCGAAAAAGTTGATAGATGTTTATATGCAACCATTGATTGAGGAGTTACAACGGCTATGGATTGAAGGTGCCTCTATGTATGACGTTTCTACCGATCAAATATTTGTAATGAAGGCTGCCCTTCTTTGGACGATAAATGACTTTCCAGCTTACAGAATGTTATCTGGATGGAGTACAGCTGGGATCTTAGGATGTCCGATATGTTTGGAGAGGTCAAAGTCATTTAGATTAAAACATGGAAAGAAGCCTAGCTATTTTAACTATCACAGACAATTTTTACCGCCAAGTCATCCTTTCAGAAAGAATAAGAAAGGGTTCATCAAGAATAGGATTGAAAGAACGCATCCACCATTGAGGTTGACCGGCGGTCAAATTTGGGAGCGTGTGTAGGACTTTCTAACTATTATTGAGAACCCGCACAGCACGACTTTTGTGTACGGAAGTACACATAAGTGGACGAAACGCAGTATATTTTGGGATCTATCATATTGGGAGGCCCATATTATTCATCATAATCTTGACGTCATGCACATATAAAAGAATGTTTTCGACAATGTCATAAATACTGCAATGGATGTTGTCGAAAAAACAAAAGACAACTTGAACACAAAAAAAGATATGAGAGATATTTGCGATCGGCCAATACTAGCTGTGGATGTAAGCAGTAGGGGACCAAAACCGAAAGCAGTTTATACATTGGATAAGGAGCAGAGGCGAGTTGTTTGTCAATGGTTGAAATCTGTGCAGTTTCCT
This sequence comes from Syzygium grande, assembly GCA_024733475.1. Taxonomy (NCBI): domain Eukaryota; kingdom Viridiplantae; phylum Streptophyta; class Magnoliopsida; order Myrtales; family Myrtaceae; genus Syzygium; species Syzygium grande. Next base: position 13,768,937 of record JAMXDD010000004.1, on the reverse strand, counting down.
GATGGATATGCTTCGAACCTCGAGAGATCTGTTGATTTGAATGAATGCAAGTTCATAGGTTTGAAGAGTCATGATTGTCACGTTTTGATGGAAAGACTAATTCCAATAGCTTTGAAGGACGTTCTACCGAACTTTGTATGGAGCGCCATTATAGAATTAAGTAATTTTCTCCATGATATTTGCTCGATAGTATTAAAAGCATCGCACATGGAAAAACTAGAAAGAGATATTCAAATTATTCTTTGTAACTTAGAAAGGATATTTCCTCCAGCATTTTTTGATTCGATGGAGTATCTCTTAGTTCACTTGCCTTATAAGACCAAAGTTACAGGTCCCGTCCAATTTCGATGGATGTATCCATTTGAGAGGTAATGTTTTTTTTTAAATACAGTTCAAATTAGTTTATCATATAATATGTTCCGATAAGCTTCTTTCTATTTCAACTAGATTTTTATATCATTTGAAGAAAAAAGTGAAGAATAAGACACGTGTTGAAGCTTTAATTTGTAATGTATATATTATGGAAGAAGTGACAACATTTGCGTCATATTATTTTGAGCCGCATGTTTAGTGCAAGAGGCGGAGATGATGCAGAAATAATGAGGGCCCCATTGATCCCAATTGCACAGCATTCTCTATTTTCAATTATCTGGGTCGACCAAGCGACGCATCTCAGTTTCGTTACTTATCAGGCGAAGAATTTCATGCAGCCCATACTTATATTTTACTGAACTGCCCAGAAGTCAAGCCATACTTCAAGTAAGTGTAAATTTGCAAATATATGTTTTGTGTGTCAAATATTTGCTAATATTTAAATGGTTTTTAATATTATGATTTTCCAAACTTCAATGTTTGGACTACAATCAAATGAGTTTGACCGTTTGTGCGATGAATAATTTGTAGTATGATTCAAGACATATGTAAGTTGCCTATGGAACAAAATCAAGTTATTAAAATTATATACATCATTTAGTAAAATATATATTATTGACTTTGCATGTGTAATCTTAGGTTCATAGTAATTATGATGAAGTTGGAGGGCAAGGATTGCTATATCATCTGTCATGAGGTCCACAGTTAATAGTTCGAAATTGGCCAACATATTTCATAAATGGATATAATTTTCATACTCAAGAATATGGAATGGGAAAATCAACAATGAATAGTAATATATCTGTTCGATCATCCAATGATGGCAGTTCAGAAGATGGTTTTTATGGCTTGTTTGATGAAATCATAGAGATAGAGTACCCTGGACCATTAATGATGCGGGTTGTGTTATTTAAGTGCACGTGGTTCGACCCCATCAAAGGAATGAAAGTGCATACAAAGTTCAATTTGGTTGAAATAAATCATAAGAAAAGGTATATGAAGTATGAATCATTTGTCTTAGCACAACAAGCAATTCTAGTATGTTATGTATCATATCCTAGTTTGAAATGTGACAAAACTGATTGGTGGGCTGTATGTAAAATCAAAGCATGGAGGAAAATCGAGGAACACTGGAAGGATAGAGCCTACCAATAAGAGGAAATGTGTAACACGGTTGAAATTGAGGAATATAACATACCAACTTTATGAGATCCGTGTGGAGCAATGATAGATGTGGATCCAACTGAAATTTACGAATTAAATGTATAAGAATGTTCAGAATCTGATTTTCAGATAGATGACGAAGACGAGGACGAAGACGAAGACAAAGATTAAAATTTTTGTTACAAAACACTACAAATGTGTAATTATTAATGCGACAATTGCTATTTTGGTTGTAATCATTATTGTTCTTGTTATTATTGTTATTGTGCTTTTTTATTATTGTTATTGTCGATTATTCTTTTTATTTTAATTGATCGTCCGAAATTTTGTCCCGAAATGCCGACAAGTTAAATATTATTAACGTGTCCTAACATTTCCGATATTCTAATTTCCATTGCAAAATTTGAGATGCCAAAATTTTGAACGGAAAAAAAGATATAGCAAATTTAGGACCCAAATAAATGAGATGCTAAATTTTTGATCGAAAAAAAGACGTCACAAATTTACAACGATCATTTAGTGTGTGCATATTTGCGATGGACATATTGAGTCCGTCACAAATTTTGCGAGGGAAAATTCCATCGCAAAATTTGCGACGAACTAAAATGATCCGTCGCAAATTTTTGACCAACAAAAAATTTGTGACGGACTCAATATGTCTGTTGCAAATTTGCGATAGACTCAATATGTCCGTCGCAAATTTGCGATAGACTTTCTAGGTCCGTCGTGAATTTTTTGTCAGTCGAAAATTTGCGACGGACAGTGGAATTCCGTCACAAATTTGTGATGGACATAGAAAGTCCGTCGCAAATTTGCGACGGAATTCCACTGTTCGTCGCAAATTCGAGACATTTGTACACCCTCCTCCTCCCCCTTCCCCAATGCCACCCAAGCCCGATCTGCGCAGCTCCCCCACCGCCGTCGCCGTCACCATTGCCGCCTAACCTCACAGCCACCCAACAGCTCCCGCCGCCACCGCCAGCCCCGTGAGGCTCGCCACCGCCGCTGGGCCGCCCACCAACCCCCACTGGCCCACCCCCGCTAATCATCATGCCCCTCATCGCCGCAACCCTCAGCTGGCCGCCAGCCAGACTCTCAAGCAGCTCGCCCCCGGCACCCCCTGCCCGCCGCCAGCTGGGTTCCCCGCAGCCCCCGCCATCGCTGGTCGGCCGCCCACCTCAGAGCCCCCGCTCTGGGTCAGCTCTCGCCGACAAGGCCACCTCCGCCCGCTTCTGACCCCGCCGCATCCGGTGTAGCGGCCAAGCCCGTCGCCGTGACCTGGACCAACGCCATCGCCACCCTCGCCCGCCCGCCAGGAGCCGCCCCACACCGTCAACCTGGTGCCCGGCCCCACGGCCGTCACCACCCACCATCAGCCGACCGAGGCTCTCGCTGGAGCAGCCCCCCGCCGCCCTCACCGGAGCATAGCCACCCTCGCCGCCGGCCTACCACCACCGACGCCGTCGTCACCGTCGCCGCTACCCGGCCGACTAGTCACCATTTGGGCCCACACCCACGCCGGGACTGCCACTGTCTGATCGGCCGATTTTTGTTGTCCTTAAACCAAGTAAGCAACTCTCTAAACCCTAGTTAGTATAATTAGGTAATTAGTCAAACTTGCTTAGGGATTATTTAGGATCACTTTTTCGTTGGCTAAGTTACGGGTTGATTTCATGATTGCATGTGGCTTTGATCGATAGTTGACTGGTTAATTTATCTATTATATGGATGATTAAGCGTTAAATGACGATATGGTGATTGATTAAGCGTTTTTACAGAAAATGCTTGAAAATTGAACAATTCTATAAAAAAATCATGAAAAATTATGAAAAATTAAAAAAACGGCATATGTTGGCAACAAATATGAAATTTGACCGTAAAAGTTTTTTAAAATTTTTAAAAAACTAAAATTTCATAATATCACAAAATGGCAAAAATTATTAATGGGATTCATAATATATTTGTTCGTAGGAAATTGCACGTCATAAACACTCGACATTGGCTCTTTTCAAGGAAACATTTTCTCAGTCTTTCCATCAGAATGGTAAGTTTCGTCATGTACATCATTATGTGTCCGTAATACGTGTCAATAGTTATTTACATATTCGTATAATCTTCCTACTTGTCAGTATAAACGTGGAGGTCACGTGCATAGAAGACAAGCCTCTTCCTCGTCTCGTCCTCGTCCCTTTTCTCTTCCCCTGTCCCGGTATCTAACCCTCAACCACAATATGATCCGTCACAATATGGACACGTTGGCCCTTCCTCCAACACTCAACAATATGTTACGGGACTTGGCCACATGCGAACTAAATCTCCTCCAGTTCAATCTCCTTTAGCTCTATCTCCTTCCGTTTCACCGCATTATTCGGCGGAATAATTGAATATTGACGGAAACACATGTCAAGAAGATAACCGATTCTTCATATGCCCATTGAGAGATTCGTAAGTACTTCATTTTTATTTTAGTATATATAATATTTAGGGCTTTAGATATTGATGTCAACTGAATTGTCAATGTTGCACAATATCCGTATGATTGTAGATTCATGGATGCTCTGTCTGTTGTGAAGGAATTGAACAAAATAGTAAGAAACTTTTGGATGGAAGAGTATATTGCTTATAGAAGTGTTCCACAAGAAGTGAAAGAAATGTGGTGGAATGAGTTCAAGGTAAGTTTTACATATTTTATTTTCTCACCAATTAAGTTTGGTGTAGTATATTGATGGTCAAGAATGATGTAAAGGGACCATAACAACTCTATAGTTTTCGATACCTAAAGGACCAGATATTTTTCCCGACATAAACTTTACAAAATCTGTCTATATTTGTCTGGTGCATGGTTATGGATATGTGATCATCATAATAACTTTCAATTTATGTTTTTATTCATTGCAGCGGAAGTTCAAGTGGGAGGAAGAGGAAGACAATGAAGTGAGAAGAATTTTCGATAAGAAAATCGGTGATTTTATGCGAAATGTCATGAATAGAGCGAAGATCAAGCAAGTGAAGCCGTCTTTCATTATAGCTGACAATTGGGCAGCAATTAACAGATTTTGGGTAGCTGAACAGAGTCGGCAACTCTGTGAGCAGAATAAGAAGAATTGATCTTCTAGTTCTAGTGATGGGTCAGCCACATATGCTGGAGACTCTATCAACATTGTGAAGCATCACAAACGACTGGTAAGTCTGTTAAATGAGTTATAAGTTAATTTAATTCAATTACTCATGTTTACATTTTGTAGGCACAAGAATTGGGGACGGAACCAATATTTGCAGCTACATTTGAACGCACATTTCAAAAGAAAGATAAGACATGGACTGGCGATCGAGCAAAAGTTGTTAAAGTATGTAAGATTATACTTTGGCTTATATGTAAACTATAATGAAAACCGTGAATGCTTTCAATATTTATGGTAGATATATATAGTGATTTTATTTTCATCTACATTGTTAATGTAGGAAAAATATGATGAACTTTTAATGAGCAGTGCTAGTGGTAGTGATGATTGTCCTGAGTCCGGGCCATCAGTTGATAATATGACATTATGGATGGAGGCAACGGGTGGGGTGAAAAAAGGGAAAATATTTGGGATGGGATCGTTGTCAAGGATGTACATGCCGAATAATTGTGGAAGTTCATCATCCACTACGACTGGTCGAAGGAGGTCACGACAAGACGAGCAATTGACCCAAGAAGTGCATCGTCTGAAAAATGTACTTGTTCAGAAGGATGAACAAATAAATAACTTGGAACAACAAATGGCACTTGTTATGCAACACCTTAACCTCAATCGCTATGACGATCCTCCTGTATCTCCAGCCAATCCAATAGGTGATGGGCACCATGATGACCAACACATTAATGCCGAGAATGATGATGATGATGATGATGATGATGATGATGATTTTCTCCAAACTTTCTAGTTAAAATTCTCAAAATCGGGGGTAAGCTTACTTCATAATCTTGGTTTTTCATAATTTCACTCATATTCATATGTAAGAACATTTATGTTCGTCCTGAAACATTTTTTTGTTAACCCTCTTGTTATTTTATATCTAGTTCTACATCCATGCATAAACGCTTCTTTTATATTCTGGACTAATTTATGTATCGATATTTCCTCAAGTCTTAACAAAAGTGACTACTTTTGGTGTCTTGCCATCATACCAAAGCTGCGTCTTCTGGTGTATGGTTTTTCTGCGTCTTCTATGGTTGTCTCGCCTATTAATTCATGTTTTGAATGTATTGTAAGATTGGATATCAAATAGCATCATATCAGACTCTGCAACTTTCCTTCAGTTATTTGTTTCAATTATATGTTATTGTGGCTGGTTTGTCAGAATCTATGGTTTGTTCGTTTTTCTGTTTCAATTATATGTCATTGTCTCCTTTGTTTGATATGGACAAGAATTTATGGCCGAAATGATGTAAAAATAGTGACAAATATTTTAAGCCGAATTTTGCAATCATTACAGTTCGCCGCTAATTTGCGACGATTACATTTTGCAACGAATTTTGCGATAAAATTTGCAACGAATTTTTTGATGAAATTTGCGATGAATTTTCCGACTAATTTTGCAACGACTTTTGCGACGAATTTTGCGACAAAATTTGCGATAAATTTTGAGACAGATTGTATTCGTGGCTAATTTGCGACGAATTTTGCAACGAATTTATTTTCGTCGCAATTTTGCGACGAACTTTTAAATTTTCCGTTGCAAAATTTTGCGACGACCTATTAGCGACAGAATTTTTTCCGTCGCAAAATTCGTCGTAAATTCGATTTGCGACGGATTTTTCCAAATTTTCTGTCGCAAATTTCATCGCTAATCCGGTGTTTTTTTTAGTGTACCAGGGGTTCATTCTACTTTCGTAAATCTATGGATGCCATTATTAATTGTCTCTGCTCATTAAGCTTGTCTTTGGTTCCTTTCTGTTGCAACTTTTCTTAAAACTCTCTTAATTGTCGTAGAAGTCTAAACTCAGTGCTTTTGTCGGGAGCCCTCGTTCATATTTTAAAAATGACACAAATCCTCAAAGCAGACAAATGGACACCCCCATTTTAGAATCTGTCCAAGCTCACCATAACATAATCCTACACTTTTTGCTGGTTTTCATGTACATGATCTTTTTTCGGATCTACTTTTCGATCACTGCCTTTCACGATTTGAACCAACCAAGAACATCCCTCTTATGCTTAAGAAGACACATCCAGACTTTCCTCGTAATGTCATCAACAATGAACAACACATATCACACACCAACTTGAAAAAATTGGAGAGGGTCCCCATAAGTCTGAGTGTACCTAGCCTACGATCTCTAAGGTCCGGTGAACTGCCTTACTTCACTCTTCACTAACTACCCATGTCGCAGTATTCACAAAAGTCTCCTCAATTTGCTGACCTCCCTGTAGATCCCTCCAACTCAAAACAATCATCTCCCCCTCACTTATGTGGCTGACTCTCATGTACTGCAACCCTATCTTGTCTTGAGCTGAAGCATCAGAGATTCTAACGTACGAGCCAATCACTATCGTTCTCTAGAGGAGATACAACAATAAACACTCAATAAAATAAGGTTTTTCTCAGCTTTGTACATGCCTTCGGCCAATTAATATTCTCACCACTCCATTGTACATGTTAATTTGAACTATTTTGACCCCTACTATTTCACAAGCAGCAACGTTTTCCTTAAATGTCTTACCACCATCCATGCACCGATGGGCAGTAAACTAGTGTCCATTAGTTGTCACATGATAAGAACAACTAGAGTTATACATCAAATCATTACCTAATGAACTTGCAGTGATTGCTAACACGCCGTTGGCATCACTGGAACTATTATCTGATATAGTAACAACAATATTATAACCTGCAAACTCCAACTTGACTACTTTACTCTCGTACTTTAGACAATCTCTCTTATAGTGCCCTATCTCATCATAGTGATAACATTAATGATTTGGAACGTTGGACTTTGATTTAGAATGGCCCTTCCATCCACTGCCCCAGATCCTTGGCATTTGTCTCTACCATGGGTAACCAAACTTTTCGCAGGTTATCTTCTCATAATTACTCCTTAGAAAACTAGATGGACTTTACCTCTTTTAGTAGAGACACCTACAACATCATGCCTTGTTTCTCATTAGGCAATATCTCATTGACGTTCTTCAAGTCCATCATGAATTTTCAAACTCATATGAATAAGCTCTCATAGATATGTTTTCAACCACTCGAAATTGAAACACCATTGAAAACATATACAAGTGATTAGTCAAACCCTGTCAAATAAAGTGTTTCAAATTTTTCCCACAACGCTGTATCTCCTTGGCCACTTCAATCAACACCCAGTCAATAATTCCAACATGATTATCATTTTGGCCTTCTCCATCAACTGTACTTTGTCGGTCACTTTTATTGTCTTTGGCAATTAATCTTTACCATCCAACGCCTTAGTCAAACCTTGGGTTACTAACAAGGTAAGAATCTCAATGCTATGAAATGCAAATTTGTTCCTCTCGTTAAATTTCTCAAATTTTGCTCTCGCTCTGGACATATTTGCAAGAACAAAATTTCCAAATAGTGATCAAACCAACAAAAATCTTAGGTCAACTCAAGAAACCTTAACCATAGTCGTGATACCGATTGTTGCAAAATAACAAGAAAGCTAATAGATCTTATAATTGAAGTTTAATGTGATAAGAAAAAAATACTAGAGAAACTAACAAAGAACAATCAAGATACTAGAGATTTACATAATTCGATCTGCGTGTTGGTACTTGCTCCATGGGGAGAGCCAACCGCAAAGAAATCCAATATGAATTCAAAGAATTACAACAATCGCTCAATCATTCAAGTGTTTTCTGACACTAGATTACACCCAAAGCAAAACTCATAAGTTTTTTATGCAATCTCTCACATAGAACTCATTCAGAAAAGTCATTGAGAAAAAACCCTAACCCCTCTTGCTTGATCTCGTGCATAATAACTGAGTAGAATTCTGTTTGTACATGTTCTTCTCGATGTTGCTAACTTAAATTATGAAATGTACTCAATTTACGAACCCAACTCTATTGTGGAAAGTATTTCAATAATTTCTTACTTGTTCATACGTCAAACCATAAGTACTATTTGAAATATCTAATTAGATTGGGTTCCTTTCACTTTCTCAAATTCGAGACATTCTTGAAAACATATTTTAACAATAAAAAAAAATCGCTTAGATTTAAGGAAGAGACCTCATCCCAAATCCTAATTAAGCTACCGTCGAGGATTCTCATGTCTAGAACTTGTCCTTGAAATGTCACCATCCAACTCGCTAGAGGCTCACTCTTTCTTCCCGAAATACATAATGGGTGGATCGCCCGAGATGGGCCAAACCCAGCCCATGAGCCACAAGGGCCCACGAGGTAGTTATTTGCCTATTTATAATAAAAGGCACCCTTTGGAAAGTGACGTAATATTCATACGCAAACACACTCCTTCAAAAACGACGTCTTCTCTGTTTCTCTTCGGAACGCACATTAGTACGAAAGATGATCGAAGAACTTTCAAGCGCAAAGTGGCACTTAATCTGTGACAATACCGGGTATGTTTATTATGTGATATGCCTGTACGATCGGTAATACAAGTTTGATGGTTCTCGGGCAAATTTTCCACATTAATCGAATTCGTTTTGAATATGTTTCGAATGAGACAATCGAGATTGAGTTATCCCAACATTGGTATCAGAGCCCATTTACTTGTTTCCCGATCATGCTTATGTATCGTCTAAAGTGTATACTGCTTGTTTTTTCGTTTTGGCCTCACTTTTGTTCGTTTTTGTCGCGTCGCCGAATTGTTCATGCATGTTTCGATTTTTGTTTTTTGTCAAAACTTGAATTTTATTGCATAAACAGAAAGGGCTCGTCAAGACAAGTTAAATGATGGGCAGCGCATCGCCAGAGGACACCGCATGCGACCTCACGTGCCGGAAAGGGCCGTGCGCGCGACGGCGCGTGAGGTCCACGTGCAACCATGCGAACGGCGCGTCCGTTGCCGCGCCAACTACCGATGATGACGTCATCATGACGTCATCGAAGCGACCCGACCCGTTGACTATTGACCTGACCTGACCCGTTGACTATTGACCCGACCCGTTGACCTAACCCAACCTGGTTGACCTAACTCGACCCGACCCATTGACCGTTGACTGAATTGTTGATCATTGACCGATCAACGATCGGACCGGTCAACTCGGTTGGACCGGTCAACCTGGTCGGACCGGTCGAACCGAACCGGTTCAAACCGGCAGAATGACCCTTGTGTGTTCTCTCGCCCCGTTCGAGCTCATTTGAGCTCCAATTTGGGCGTTCTTGGTATCAATGTGCTTGTATCGGAATGCTCTACGTCATGGTATATTCATATTACATTTTTTCTACACTTATAAATGTGAATGCATGTTAAACCCAATGTACATGTACTTAGGGGTATATTCTTTGGCATTTTATTTAGTATTTTTTGAAATACAAGTGTCAAATCATATATATATGAATAAGCATTCCTTATCTTAGTATATCATGGATTATAAGTAATCCTTTGTTCTACATTCGTTGCAGGAACAATGGAACACTTGAGACGCACTCCGATAACCCCAAGAACGGCAGCTCAAAAGGAGAAGTTTGAGAACCTAAGAATCAAGCTAGCTCTTTATCGATGGGATGCTAGAGATGATATGATGACACATATCATCAAGGTCAATAAAATGATACAAGATATCATTTGGAACGGTTTTGTAATGCCGGAATATGTAATGGTCGGAGCCTTAAAATGCACTATTCCCGAAGAGTTGGGAAGAATGCTTGATAAGGTTAGAGAAACCTTAAATGGTCCAAGCTATAAGATGCTTATAGAGAATTTTGTGTAAGAATACATAAGGGTCGGGGCAAGAAGAACATCAACCCTTGCATTGAATAGGTCTCGGCCCAAACCATGGCCCGGATCTAGGGGTTTTCCGGGAGCCTCTGTTTTTGTTCCGAAGAAAATAAAACTTTCTAAGAATTTTATGAGTCCTTTCCTGTTTATGTGTTGGATTGGTACACTTGATGTTATTCTTTTAGGATTTGGAATCAATTCTATACATGTTTCTAGTTGATATTACATATTCTTAAACATTTGTGAATGTTTTATGATATATATATGGCTATGATTTTTCTTTTGTGATTTCTCATTTTATATTGCCATATTATGTGTTATATTTTATGTGGGAAGTTCTTCAAAGTTTGTGTAACTTTTGAAGAACCAATTTCATCACAAAAAATGATTATGTTAATAGTAATTTCAAATTAGGTTTTTTAGACGATGATTGGAACATGTGAACTTTCGACTCTAAGACCTTTTATGAAACTATTCATTAACATGATTAGTTTATGTAATCATAATGCTGATGAAGCATTTAGATAGGCTTTAATAACTCGTGCGTATGTGTCTGAAATATTCAGATACGATGGCTTCAGCAACTAAGAATATAGCGGCTGAACTTAATAAGGGAGAAAAATTGAATGGCGATAATTATGAGATTTGGAGTCTCAAGATTCAATATGTGTTGGAAGAGCAAGAGGTACTCGAAGCTCTTAACCAGATTATGGAAGAACTTGAGGATGGGACGACTGCCCAACATATGAGGGATAAAGATACCTTTGCTGTTTGGAAAAGAAAAAACTCCCTTGCTCGTAATACGTTGCTAAGCAGCATGGACAACGACATCATGCGAGAGTTCGGACGTTTCCAGAACGCCAAAGACATGTGGGCTGCACCGGCATCAAGATTTGGTCTAACTTCTGTGACCAAACTGAGACAACTCACTATCCGTTTCGACTCATACAAGATGTCTCATGGAAAGACCATGAAACAACATTTGAGACTGATGTTGAATATGATTAGTGAGCTAAAGGATGCCGGGCACATACTCACTTATGAACAGCAGGTGCAGGCAGTAATCCGCTCCTTGCCTCAAAGCTGGGAGCACATGAAGATCCATTTGACCTACAATGAGGGTATTAAGACCTTCGAGGATGCTATGTGGCATCTTGAGCTGGAAGAGGATCGCCTCATGGCGGTTAAGCTAGAAACTGATATTTACTTTGCTGGTTCTAGCTCGTATAGAGTTTCGAACTCCAAGAGGAAGCACCTTGCTGGGTCAAAAAAGTGGAAAGGCAAAGGGCCAAGTCCTTCAGGGAAGAAGCCAAGGCTCAACCAATGGGAAAAAGGAAAGCATCCTTTCAAGAAAAACATTTCAAGAGTGAAATGTTTCAACTGTGGTAAGAAGGGTCACTTTGCTCGCAACTGTGGCAAGCCAAAGAAGGTAGAAACCCTTAGCATTCATGAAACTGCTACTTATGTGTCAAGTTCAGTGTTTCTAACCGAATTTAATCCTTTGTGGACTGTAGACTCGGGAGCCACAGACCATGTAGCGAAAGACAGAGAAGCTTTCGTGGAGTTCCGACGAGTTCCACATGGAATGAAGTGGATATACATGGGGAACAATTTAAGAGTAGAGGTCAAAGGCATTGGCACCTGTTAACTACTTATGCGCGGTGGACGCACGTTGTTCCTACATGATGTGCTATTTGCTCCAGAGATTCGTCGGAACTTAGTTTCAATGTTGGTTTTAGTTAGACTTGGTTTTAGTGTAAACTTCCATAACAATGGTGTAGACTTGTATTTAGGAACAAGTTATTATGGTTCCAGACATTTCTTAGATGGTTTCATTGTATTAGATGTTGACTATTGTGAAGTTAATGTTAGTTATTCCTTATTTACATCATCTTATTCTTATGAGAATGATGTGAACGTGTGACATGCTAGACTTGGTCATATTGGCCAACAAAGAATGAATAGATTGGCTAAAGATGGCTTATTGGGAAATATTAAAAAGGTTGATTTGCCCATATGTGAGCATTGCCTAGAAGGAAAAATAACACGGAAACCATTTGGAAAAGGAACAAGAGCTAAATTTCCTTTGCAATTAATCCATACTGACATCTGTGGTCCAATGAATGTAAAAGAAAGGCACGGGTCTATTTATTTCATCATATTCATTGATGATTATACTCGATTCGGACATGTCGATTTGATTTCTCATAAGTCTAAGGCCCTAAATTGCTTTAAAAGATTTATAAGCTTAGTGGAAAACCAATTAGACAAGAAAATAAAAGCATTAAGATCCGATCGAGGTCGAGAATATCTATCTGATCAGTTCAGAAATTTATATGATGAAAAGGGAATGGAAAGATAACTGACTATTCCATATACTCTTCAACAAAATGGTGTTGCGGAAAGAAGAACCAGAACCTTAATGGAAATAGTTAGATCAATGATAGCACAAGCTAACTTGCCCATCACCTTTTGGGGTGATGCTTTGTTGACTGCTACCTATATTTTTAATCGTGTGCCTTCTAAATCAGTTGCTTTTACTCCATATGAGTTATGGACAGGTAGAAAGCCTGATTTAAGCTTTCTAAAATCTTGGGGTTGTGCTGCCTATACTTGTGAGTCTTCTCACAAGTATGGAAAATTAGGCTCTAGAGGTAAAAAGAGTATTTTTATAAGATACTCAAAGCACTCAAAAGGATATATATTCATAGGTTAGCAAGAAAACGGAAGAATAACTGAATTTGAATCGGGATGTCACATTCTTAGAGAATGAATTTCCTAAAAAGGGTGAAGTAGGTGGTGATTACTCACTATACAAATCTGTGGATCGTGATAGTGAAGTTAGTAGCAGCATTGTGACAAATGAAGAGTTGAATGCAACCCAGTCTCAATTGCAACCACTTAAAGAGACGATACCACCATTATCTCATTCGAGTGGGAGCGCAATGGAACGTGGTGAATCATCAGGAGTACATCATTCCATACGACAGTCGAGTCGTAATAGGATTTCCCGTCGACGTTTTGACATTGAAGGAGAAGCCTTCATGATCGCCCCATAAGATGAAGATGAGCCGAAAAATGTGAACGATGCTCTAAAGTGCCCTGATAAGGAAGAATGGATACATGCAATGGAAGAGGAAATGGAGTCATTAAGATCAAACCAAGTTTGGGAATTGGTTGACCTTCTAAAAGGACGCAAAGCCATTGGGAACAAGTGGGTTCTCAAAATAAAGCGTAAGGCTGATGGCTCAATAGAGAGGTATAAGGCTCGCCTTGTGGCGAAAGGATATAATCAACAGGAAGGAGTTGACTTTGAAGAAACCTTTTCTCCTGTGATTAGATTTACCTCTATTCGCCTTATTCTAGCAATAGTAGCTAGTATAAATCTAGAATTACATCAAATGGATGTAAAGACTGCATTTCTCAATGGAGAATTAGAGAAAGAAATTTATATGGAACAACCTGTTAGTTTCACTATAAAAGGCCAGGAGCATAAAGTGTGTCGACTATTGAGGTTGATATATGGCCTTAAGCAGTCTTCGAGACAATGGTATATACATTTTCATAATGCAATAATGGCATATGATTTTGCAATGATTAGTGAAGATAATTGTGTATATATCAAAAGATCCAAAGATCAATTTGTGATCTTATCATTATATGTTGATGATATACTAATTGCTGGAAGTAATATGGAGTTAGTTAATACAGTTAAGAATTGGTTATCTTTCAATTTTGAGATGAAAGATATGGGTGAAGTTGCATACATTCTTGGAGTTAAGATTTCAAGAGATCGCTCAAAAAAATCCCTATCCCTTTCATAAGAGACTTATGTGAATAAAATCCTTGAACGATTTCGTATGCAAGACTGTAAACCAATAGATACTCCTATTGTAAAAGGCGAAGCATTAAGCGACAGAATGTGTCCTAAGACTTCACAAGAAAAGAAACAAATGGAACAAGTTCCATATGCTAGTGCTGTCGGAAGCTTGATGTACGTTATGATGTGTACAAGACCAGATATTTGTTATGCAGTTGGAATGGTAAGCAGATACCAATCCAATCCAGGTCAAGCACATTGGATCGTCGTCAAAAGAATCCTGAGATATCGAAAGGGAAGTGCCGACTATGCGCTGACTTATCAAGGAAGTGATCTGCACCTTGAAGGCTATACTGATGCTAACTGGGGAGGAGATTTAAAAGAAAGGAAATCTACTTCTGGATACGTATTCTTACTGAATAATGGCGCCATATCTTGGAGCAGTAAGAAACAACAATGCGTAGTCTTATCTACAATGGAAGCCGAGTTCGTGGCTCTATCAGCAGCAGCACAAGAAGCTTTTTGGCTTAGAAGATTTTTGGATCACTTAGGTGTAACTGAGAATGCTGCAAACCCAGTATTGGTCTATTGTGATAGCCAAGCAGCAATAGCGTATACTAAGGATCTCAAGTACCATGGAAAGACCAAACATATAGATATCAAGTATAACTATGTCAAGGACATGGTTGCACGAAAGGAAGTAAACGTGAAGTACATATCTACACAAAGGATGATAGCAGATCCTATGACGAAGCCGATTCCTAGATAAGTTTTCCATGGTCATGTGAGATCTCTAGGACTGTATAGAATATGATGTACTGAATATTGTAATTTTCCCAGAATGTTCACTATTAATGAAGTTTGTTATTATCAATGCCTATAAGTTTGTATGACGTTTGTGAATGTCGATGCTGAGTGCATTATATTGAAAAGGTATGTCGAACAGATGAGAGATTAGCCCACTTATACGGGTAATCGCCTTTATTCGCTGTATGATAAATAGAGATGAGACAGTTTTAAGCTTGTTATCTATGTGATAATTGAGAGCTCAAGCTTGAAGCATGGACGTCGCCTTAACAGAATGTTAAGATGAGGACATATAGAGTATTATGTCCGAAAGTGAAATGACCCACATATTTCACTTTACCTGTCTTTAATGCTAGATGTAAGTTCTGATGGATGCTTATGAATAGAGTAGATGTGTGAACTCAAGTTAGACATTGAGTATGTCTAAACTATCATCTGTACGGTATTGAGAGTAAAGACATACGCTCTATGGGAAAAGGAGATAATACCATAATACGTATTTCATATTACGTATGCATGAGACGACCGATAAGAGTTGACAAAAAAAAATTTATGATCTCAATTTTTTAAATCGTGTGAGATTTTTGAGGAAAATAGCTCTTCTCAATTAAAGTGCCCTCACGACTCTTACTTATTCTTGAAATTTCTATTCAATGTTTGCTATCTTAGGATGTTGCCGATGATCATAATAATTCGGTCTAACGGGGCATTTCTAGAAAAGCGAGTTGGACTGAAATGGAGAGGTTTAAGGAAAGAGGAAGATAAATTTAATTTATGAGGTCATATTCTATATTTGTATTTACAGGTCAACCAATTATGATTTTGAGTAAATCATGGTTGTGAATACAATATATGATATACTAAAAGAGATCAAGAGAGATAAAGAAATATGACTGATTGATCTAGGGAACTGCATACTAATTCTACTCTGGATAATGTCCAAATTTGAGCTGTTATATATTCCTAACATATATATAACAACGAGCTCTCGTAGTATGCTGGTCGCACGGATTAGTTGCTAATATGAACTTTGCAAGGAAGAGAGTTGTGTTTAGCCCATCATGAGCGAGTGGGAGATGAAATACATAATGGGTGGACCGTCCGAGATGGGCCAAACCCGGCCCATGAGCTACAAGGGCCCACGAGGTAGTTATTTGCCTATTTATAATAGAAGGCACCCTTTGAAAAGTGACGTGATATTCATACGCAAACACACTCCTTCAAAAACGACATCTTCTCTGTTTCTCTTCGGAACGCACACTAGTACGAAAGACGATCGAAGAACTTTCAAGCGCAAAGTGACACTTAATCTGTGACAATACCGGGTATGTTCATTGTGTGATATGCATGTACGATCAGTGATACAAGTTTGATGGTTCTCGGGCAAGTTTTCCGCATTAATCGAATTCATTCCGAATATGTTTCGTAACGAGACGATCGGGATTGAGTTATCCCAACACTTCCCATTATTAATCTGACATATATCCTTTTCACCAAGATAATATGCCACGTTTGCCACAAGGTGCTAATGGATGAATTGCTAGGGATGGTAAGGTCGAGATTGATTAGGTTCTTAATAAGCTTGCCGTCTTCGGTAGAAATTTATAGATAGGTTTTTCAACTGATTAAAAAACATATCGTGGTGAAGTTCGTCATGCCATACAAGGCTTTCTTTATTCTGCTTTGTAGTCATCCTCCCACTCTGATGTCTCTCCTATTTCGCATGGCAAAGCCGACGGGTCCTCCGGGGAGCGGATTGGATTGGCAAATGTTGGTGATGTCATGGTTTCTATATATGTGGAATTTCCACAAAAACATGTTAGTTCTATAGAAATGGAAAAAGAAAAGAAATTTAATTTGATGGGTTTGGATCACACGTATTCGAGATTCCTTACATATAATTGAGTCAGATTTGGAATTCATAATATAAAAATCCTATTCGTGTTTTAGTTGAGTTTGGAATGTACTCCTAGACTTTGGAATAATATTATGACATATGACCCACTGCGTTACCTAGAAAATATGATAAGGTGGATAAAATTAAACGCCGATCCGGGTGGCACTGCTAATAAGGCTAAGCCCTCTGCCTCCATCGAGTTTGACTCGACCTTTGAAGTTGCTTGAACGTTGATGTGGGATCCGGGCATCAAATTATTGCGTATGTGATTACGCAATTATCTATGATTTACTGTGCGGGTCAAAGTGTGATTGTGTCTGAAAACACAGATATCCCGATGCAAATTCCATGCGTCCACGCAATTGTGACAACGACACGCCATTATATTATTTCAATCTATCTTGGATCCACGAGGAATTCTTAGGAATCATCGTGCGCATCTCCTAATATCTATCATGGATCCACGAAGAATACGGATGGCTGTGCCTGCATTAAAGTGTCGCATCATATGGCACTCCTTTTCATGCGAGGGACTATTTTGGCCACCGTTTGATGAGTCGTCAAATTGTATGCATATATACACAAGCTCGCTAGAGAATTATTCTGAAAAGAAATATTATTTCCGTTTATTATATGTTTAAGTGACATATTGGATTTGGCAACAAAAAATAAAGATTGAATTGACTTGAACCGATAAAGCATGCACTCAGATTATGAACCGTCACAAAACATGAATAAGTTTCTAGTTTTTTGTAAGTATTTCAATATTTGGGTGTTTTGACGTGGTTTAATTTGTGTACTAACATCTTTTAATTTTGTTAATTTAATTTTACAGTTTTAAAATTTTAACTTCTATCTGAATAATATATTCAAGTAAAGAGTTTAAAGTGGGTTAAATGGGTAGGTAAGAGTTTTCATAGGCTGGTTAGATATGGTGTGCGTTTTTGTAATATAGGTCCAGTCGGGTCTAGTATATGTCACATGATAAGAACAACTAGAGTTATACATCAAATCATCACCTAATGAACTCGTGGTGATTGCTAACACACCGTTGGCATCACTGAAACTATTATTTGATATAGTAAAAACATTATTATAACCTGCAAACTCCAACTTGACTACTTTACTCTCGTATTGTAGACAATCTCTCTTGTAGTGCCCTATCTCATCACAGTGATAACATTAATGATTTGGAATGTTGGACTTTGATTTAGAATGGCTCTTCCATCCATTGCCCCAAATCCTTGGCATTCGTCTCTATCCGGGATAACCTAACTTTTCGCAGATTATCTTCTCATAATTACTCCTTAGAAAACAAGATGGACCTTACCTCTTTTAGTAGACACCTACAACATCATGCCTTGTTTCTTATTAGGCAATACCTCATTGACGTTCTTCAAGTCCATCATGAATTTTCAAACTCATATGAATAAGCTCTTATAGATGTGTTTTCAACCCCCTGAAATTGAAACACCATCGAAAGCATATACAAGTGATTAGTCAAACTCCGTCAAATAAAGTGTTTCAAATTTTGGACACAGCCCTGCATCTCCATGGCCACTTCAATCAACACCCATCCAATAATTCCAACATGATTATGCTTTTTGCCTTCTCCATCAACTATACTTTGTCGGTCTCTTTTATTGTTTATGGCAATTAATCTTTACCATCTAACACCTTAGCCAAACCTTGGGTTACTAACAAGGTAAGCATCTCAATGCTACGAAATGCAGATTTGTTCATCCTCGTTGAACTTCTCAAATTCTGCTCTCGTTCTAGACATATTTGCAAGAGAAAAATTTGCAAGTAGTGATCAAACCAACAAAAATCTCAAGTCAACTCAAGAAACCTTAACCATAGTCGTGATACCGACTGTTGCGAAATAATGAGAAATATAGATCTTATAATTGAAGTTTAAGGTGAGAAGAAAAAATTACTAGAGAAACTAACGAAGAAAAATCAAGATACTAGAGATTTACGTGATTTGGTCTGGACGTTGATACTTGCTCCATGGAGAGAGCTAGCCACAAATAAATCCAGTATGAATTCGAAAATTGCAACAATCACTCAATCATTCAAGTGTTTCCTGTTACTAGATTACACCTAAAGCAAAACTCATAAGTTTTTAATGTAATCTCTCACATAGAAGTCATTCAGAAAAGTCACCGAGAAAAAACCCTAACCCCTCATGCTTGATCTCGTGCGTAATAATTGAGTAGAATTCTATTTGTACATGTTCTTATCTATGTTGCTTACTTAAATTATGGAACGTACTCAATTTGGGAATCCAACTCTAATGTGTCAAACGTCAAACCATAAGTCCTATTTGAATTTGAAATATCTAATTAAATTGGATTCCTTTCACTATATCAAATTCGAGACATTCTAGAAAACATATTTTAACAATAAAAAAAACGCTCAGATTTAAGGACGAGGCCTCATCCCAAATCCTAGTTAAGCTAGCATTGAGGATTCTCATGTCTAGATGTTGTCCTTGAAATGTCACCATCTGACTCGCTAGAGGCTGGCTCTTTCTTCCCATTATTAATCCGACATATATCCTTTTCACCAAGGTAATATGGAGCGTTTGCCACGCGCTGCTAATGGATGACTTGCTAGGGATGGTAAGGTCGAGATTGATTAGGTTCTTAATAAGCTTGCCGTCTCTGGGTTCCCATGCATTTCAAAAAGTTTCTGTAGGGTTCGGTAATAATTTATAGATAGGTTTTTCAACTGATTCAAAAACATATCCTGGTCAACTTCGTCATGCCATACAAGGCTTTCTTTAGTCTGCTCTGTCGTCATCCTCCCACTCCGATGTCTATACTATTTCGCATGGCAAAGCCGACGGGTCCTACAGGGGGCGGATTGGACTGGCAAATGTTGGTGATGTCATGGTTTCTATATATGTGGAATTTCCACAAAAACATGTTAGTTCTATAGAAATGGAAAAAGAAAAGAAATTTAATTTGATGGGTTCGGGTCACACGTATCCGAGATTCCTTATATATAATTGAGTCGGATTTGGAATTCATAATATAGAAATGCTATTCGTGTTTTAGTTGAGTTTGGAATGCACTCCTAGACTTTGGAATAATATTATGACATATGACCCACTGCCTTCTCTAGAAAATTAGATAAGGTGGATAAAATTAAACGCCGATCTGGGTGGCACTACTAACAAGGCTAAGCCCTCTGCCTCCATCGAGTTTGACTCGACCTTTGAAGTTGCTTGAACATTGACGTGGGATCCGGGCATCAAATTATTGCGTATGTGATTACGCAATTATCTATGATTTATTGTGCGGGTCAAAGTGTGATTGTGTCTGAAAACACATATATCCCGATGCAAATTCCACGCGTCCACGCAATTATGATAACGACAAGCCATTATATTATTTCAATCTATTTTGGATCCACGAGGAATTCTTAGGAATCATCGTGCGCATCTCCTTATATCTATCATGGATCCACGAAGAATACGCATGGCTGTATTAAAGTGTCGCATCATATGACACTCCTTTTCACGCGAGGGACTATTTTGGCCACCGTTTGATGAGTCGTCAAATTGTATGCATATATACACAAGCTCGCTAGAGAATTATTCCGAAAAGAAATATTATTTCCTTTTATTATATGTTTAAGTGACATATTGGATTTGGCAACAAAAAATAAAGATTGAATTGACTTGAACCGATAGAGCATGCACTCAGATTATGCGCCGTCATAAAACATGAATACTTTTCTAGTTTTTTATAAGTATTTCAATATTTGGGTGTTTTGACGTGGTTTAATTTGTGTACTAACATCTTTTAATTTTCTTAATTTACTTTTACAGTTTTAAAATTTTAACTTCGATCTAAATAATATATTCAAGTAAAAAGTTTAAAGTGGGTTAAATGTCACAACCCGAACCCTATGGCGCGCGAGCATTCTGACTGAGGTCGATTCAAGTGCGACGCCCGAGGATGCGTCGCCGACCCAACGCCCAACACAGAGAATCATGCACACACGGAAGCAACATAAACACTCGAACAATTTGAAACAACACGACCAAAGATAGCACAAACAACAAACGACCTTACAAATATACACTTGCATTAACATCGAGAAACATATACAATATCCATTTATAACATCAGCACCAAATATCAAAAGCAGGTCAACGGCCACTACTAACAAAAAGTGATAAGTTGCCCCGGGTGGTCAATCTACTAACTAAGGTAGGGCTCTAGTCAAAAAGGTATTGGCTCAATCTATCAAAGGCTAAAGCTAACTCTACGGAACCCAGTCCGGGTCGGATCCCGAGGACTCAGAAAAGCTGTCAGACGGCTCATCCTCGGAGTCCATGGAATCCAGCTCGGACTCGGTCTCTGTCGGCTCCTCCTCGAAATCCTCCTCAAGCTCACCCTCCTGCTCAGGGTCCTGCTCCATCGGCTCGGGCTCCTCATCCGACTCCATCGACTGTGGGTCAGAGTCCCAATCCACCGGCTCCTCATTTATCGGGTCAAACTCATCAACCTCCTAGATAACAGGCCGACGGCCAGAACTAGAACTTCCATCGGACGTGTACTCGGGACTCGCCAGGTCTCCATCCTGACACTGGGGGTCTACGTCACCTAGCCCATTGAACAGGACATCAAAAGTCCTGAGAGGCCCGAAAATCTCAGAGTAATCTCTAAAACACCAAGCTATGTACTCATGGGCCTGGAAGTGCTGCTCACCCACGTCATCCCATACTGTAGTGAAGTGTCTAATATACGTATCCCCATTCCCTATGGGGTACTCGGTCACGTTCCGGTCTATCCGAGACATAATCCCAAAATGAATAGGTACCTTAGACATCTTCAGGGCCAGGGGTCTAAAAAGCTGGGTTTTACCAACAATGAGAATAAATCTCAGCGAGTAAAACCCCCTAAATCTAAACTAGACTAACATGCACCTCCTGGTAGGCAAACAATCACATGAACAGATCAGAATCAATTGACCTAGGCCCTCGAGCCTAGATCGAGCACACGAATGATCCTACAGGTTAAGCATATAATAATCATAATAATGGCACATACATGACCGGCTTAGTCACACGTACGCCATGCACATGCTCATGCTCATGCTCATTAATGCCTGCATTGCACATGAGTCACTGACACTCACATGCTTGCACACTTGCCAATGTACTCTTGTATAGATATGCCATCAATATGCCATGCTCATAATCTGGCTCAATGATGCACACTTGCACTTTGCCAATTTCTCAATTAAAATTCAACCCGCATAAAACACATCAAGTCTATATCAATTCCAACACTTCCTAGCCTGCGTAAAACGCATCAGACCCAATGTCTCTAGCCCACGTAAAACGCATCAAGTACAACACCGATCTCCATATACGGACCGAACTCGCGTAAAACGCATTAGGTTGGCCATCTTCCAACAATCCGGGCATCATCCCGCATAAAACACATCAAGACGGTTCAATACCCAGCGTAACACTCATCAGGACTTATAGTGATCACACGTGCACATACCAATTTTTATCTGAACCCCGCGTAAAATGCATCAAGACAATTAGGTGATCACATGCTCATGTCAGGCATGCATACTCGCATAAATCTCGGTTCAAGCCAATGCTCGACATGCGAAATGCGTGGTCATGCAATCCAGCACTCGGGCAATCACACTATGCACGATGAGCATCAAATACACACATAGGCACATAATCGATCAATGCCAAGCCATGCTCAATAAATGCCACGACGTGCTCCAGTAACCAATCGACATGCTCAATTTAATCACCGCGTGCCCAATCAACATAATAGCATGTTCAATGAATCACTCAATTCAGCTCATCCACGACATGTCCAAATGACGCATTAATATGCTCAATTTAAACAACTCAATGCAATTAAGCTCTGACATTCAATTGGCACATAAATCATGCGATTAGCACCATGCAAACTTGCGCACTTGAGGTCCACTTGCCACTTCATACTCGGCCACTATAATCACGCGACATGACATCATGGAATCAACGTTCAATCAAGCAAAAGTCAACCACCAAATGAACAATTTAAGGCGTGCCTGGAATTTCCACTATTGAGCCTTAAATTCACCGAACCGAGGCTAATTAATTCAGATAAGTCCAGCCATCAACAGCCCACTCTAGGGTACTAAACCACATTGAAATCAACATATTAGGCTGCCAAATCTTCACATAATCCATTACTAATCAAACAGCCTACTAATCACCCCTAATTTCTCCTAATTAATCCCTAAATTACCCTAAACCTATTTAGAAACGCTAATTAGCCTAATTAGGATTTAGGGATAATTACTCACAATTTCCTAAGCTCCCAATCAAGGCTGAATAGGTGGGGAACAGCGAACCGAGCGGGCTCACGTCGGTGCAAGCAGTGGCGACGGGTGGCCTTCACGGCGGCGCGAGCGTCAGCGGTCGGCGGTCCACGGCAGGGGTGGACGGTGGTGGCGAGGCGAGATGGGTGGACGGCAGTGGCTCCGGCGAGGGGCGGCTTGCTCCGGTGAGGGGCCTCATGCGGCCGAGAGGGGGATAGGGAGAGAATCAGAGAGAGAGGGGGAGGAGAAGGGAAATGGCCAATCAAAGTGAGAAGTGAAGGGGAAAGAGAGATTGCAAGAAGGTTTTAGCAAAGTGTTAGTAGGGTGGTTGAGCCAATTTCCCACAAATGACCATCATGCCCTCTAGTCAAGGGCTAGGATTACTTCTAGACAAAATATCTAGGGGCACTAAGGTCCAAGGATTTATCAATAATAGAGGCTGAATAAACTAAATCTAAACCCAAAATTCGGAATTAAGCCTAGGGCATAGGGGCAAAATGGTAATTTTCCGGTCCCGGATCAAATTTCCAATTTTCGACTCTACCGATCCCAAATATAATTGGCCACATAAAAATGACGTCGTCCTTGCAAAATAGTCGCGTACGCCCACGAAATTCGACACCGAAATTCGGACTCAATTCCACGATCAATTTCGCTCAAGTGTAATTTTTAGCGTCTATCACTAACAGGTGGCAATTTAGGAGTTACATGTATCGACCTAGGATTACTCGAGTCGTGACAATCTCGATCTCCCAAAGAGTACGAGGATTTATCGCTAGTTCCGGGGGTCGCAATCATTCGGAATAAGTTCGGGATCGTTCGCTACGCGTACACTCGGTCGTGCAGAATCACCCGCGATCCAATTGTATGTCGCTAGCCAAACCAAACCTGTCACTTTCCTTGGATCGGCCCACATTGGCACAAAATATTCCCTTGTCGTTTCTCAGAATTGGACTCAATTCACAGTCGAGTTCTCGGATCCACGTACCGTTTTCCTAGTTAGCCATTCCCTATTAGTCAGTATCCCGAGAATGATCAGTTCCGGGCGAGATTTACTAAAATGAAATGAGAAATGCATATCCATTTTATTGATCACGAAAGTGGGTCGAATTCAAGATGTTAAATTAATTGGGTAGGTAAGAGTTTTCACAAGCTAGTTAGATATGGTGTGTGTTTTTGTAATATAGGTCCGGTCGAGTCGAGTATATGTCACATGACAAGAACAACTGGCGTTATACATCAAATCATCACCTAATGAACTTGTGGTGATTGCTAACACACCGTTGGCATCACTCAAACTATTATTTGATATAGTAACAACATTATTATAACCTGCAAACTCCAACTTGAGTACTTATTCTCGTACTATAGACAATCTCTCTTGTAGTGCCCTATCTCATCACAGTGATAACATCAATGATTTGGAATGTTGGACTTTGATTTAGAATGGCTCTTCCATCCATTGCCCCAAATCCTTGGCATTCGTCTCTATCCGGGATAACCTATAACTTTTCGCAGATTATCTTCTCATAATTACTCCTTAGAAAACAAGATGGACTTTACCTCTTTTAGTAGACACCTACAACATCATGCCTTGTTTCTTGTTAGGCAATACCTCATTGACGTTCGTCAAGTCCATCATGAATTTTCAAACTCATATGAATAAGTTCTTATAGATATGTTTTCAACCACCTGAAATTGAAACACCATTGAAAGCATATAGAAGTGATTAGTCAAACCCTGTCAAATAAAGTGTTTCAAATTTTGCACACAACGCTGCATCTCTATGGCCACTTCACTCAACACCCATCGAATAATTCCAACATGATTATGCTTTTTGCCTTCTCCATCAACTATACTTTGTTGGTCTCTTTTATTGTTTATGGCAACTAGTCTTTACCATCCAACGCCTTAGCCAAACCTTGGGTTACTAACAAGGTAAGCATCTCAATGCTACGAAATGCAGATTTGTTCATCCTCGTTGAACTTCTCAAATTCTGCTCTCGCTCTGGACATATTTGCAAGAACAAAATTTGCAAGTAGTGATCAAACCAACAAAAATCTCAAGTCAACTCAAGAAACCTTAACCATAGTCGCGATACCAATTGTTGCGAAATAACGAGAAATAGATATTATAATTGAAGTTTAAGGTAAGTAGAAAAAATTACTAGAGAAACTAACGAAGAAAAATCAAGATACTAGAGATTTGCGTGATTCGGTCTGCGTGTTGGTACTTGCTCCATGGAGAGAGCTAGCCGTAAATAAATCCAGTATGAATTCGAAAATTACAACAATCACTCAATCATTCAAGTGTTTCTTGTTACTAGATTACACCTAAAGCAAAACTCTTAAGTCTTTTATGTAATCTCTCACATAGAAGTCATTCAGAAAAGTCACAGAGAAAAAACCCTAACCCCTCTTGCTTGATCTCGTGCATAATAATTGAGTAGAATTCTGTTTGTACATGTTCTTATCTATGTTGTGGACTTAAATTATGAAACGTACTCAATTTAGGAATCCAACTCTAATGTGTCAAACGTCAAACCGTAAGTCCTATTTGAATTTGAAATATCTAATTAAATTGGGTTCCTTTCACTATCTCAAATTCGAGACATTCTAGAAAACATATTTTAACCACAAAAAGAAAAAAACGCTCAGATTTAAGGAAGCGACCTCATCCCAAATCCTAGTTAAGCTAGCGTTGAGGATTCTCATGTCTAGATGTTGTCCTTGAAATGTCACCATCGAACTCGCTAGAGGCTGGCTCTTTCTTCCCATTATTAATCCGACATATATCCTTTTCACCGACGTAATATGGCGCGTTTGCCACGCGCTGCAAATGGATGACTTGCTAAGGATGGTAAGGTCGAGATTGATTAGGTTCTTAATAAGCTCGCCGTCTCTGGGTTCCCATGCATTTCAAAAAGTTTCTATAGGCTTCGGTATTGATTTATAGATATACGTCAACTGATTCAAAAACATATCCTGGTCAACTTCGTCATGCCATACAAGGCTTTCTTTATTCTGCTTTGTCGTCATCCTCCCACTCTGATGTCTATCCTATTTCGCATGGCAAAGCCGACGGGTCCTCCGGGGGCCGGATTGGACTGGCAAATGTTGGTGATGTCATGGTTTCTATATATGTGGAATTTCCACAAAAACATGGTAGTTCTATAGAAATGGAAAAAGGAAAGAAATTTAATTTGATGGGTTCGTGTGACATTCTGAAATTCGACCCATTTTTGGAATTTATGGAATGAATATTTCTTCAATGCACTTTCAGTAAAATCTCACTAAAAAATTGATCACTTTTGAGATACTAACCATTAGGGAAAAGTTAACTAGAAATTCAGTACGTGGACCTAAGAACTTGATTAGGGATTGGCATTTCGATCATAAGAATTGACGAAGGAATATTTTGTGCCATTAGAGACCGATCCAAGGATGGCTATGAAACGATTCGCAAATCTTATACGATCGAAAGGTGATTCCGCTTAACTATTGTATGAGTTTTGAACAATCCTAAACCTAATCCGAAAGATCGTGTCCTTCAAAACTAGTGATTGACTCTCGCAATTACATGACAACCGAGATCGCCATGGCTCAAGTAAACTTGGATGTGGCTCGATGTCATCGGCCACGTGTCGATACGCATAACTCCTAAAAGCCGCCCGTTAGTTTGAGATATACTAAAGTCGCGATTGTTGGATTTTAGCCATTAATTAGAATCCGAATTGGGATGTCGAATTTTCAAGATTTCCACGACTAATTTATCGGACATCGTCTCATTTAGCGTGGCCAACTATCGGATCGATTGGAATTATCGAAAAAAATCGAAATTGGGACCGAAAGTGGAAAAAGACCATTTTGCCATTGGGTTAATTGAGTACTTTTGAAATATTGAAGGGCAATTTGGACAATTGCATTTCCCTCCATAAGCGAAAATTTGGACAAGAATGCCCCCTCTTCTTTTTGCTTATTCCTTAGTTGCCCTTGGATATTTTCCCCATCTTGCCTTAGAAGATTCATTTGTGGTCTTTGGATCTTTGATGAGATTGATAGGTTGATCTTGGCTCTAGATTTATGTAAGTGGGGTAGGTAGATAATAATTGACCTTTGACTCTCTCTCTCTCTCTCTCTCTTTCTCATTCCCGGAATTCACTCTCTCTCACTCTCTCTCTCTCTCTCTCTCTTCTCCTTCCCGAAGCTCTCTCTCTCTCCCTCCTTGGAATCGGCCGAAGCTCCAAGCACCATCACCTCCGCCTTGCTTCTCCGGTTCAAACGCCACCAGAATCACCGCCTGAATCGCCGGCCAGCCACCCGTCCGACCGCTGGAGTGCGCACTGTTCACAAAAACCTGAACCAGCCCAGAAACCAACTGGGAAACACCCATTTCCCCCTCTTTCTCCCTCTCTTTAGGCCTCACTCATGGTACCCCGACCACCACCATCTTGTGCTCGTTCCAACCATCCCAACCTAGTCGCCGGAAAATCGCCGGAGATTCCTGTCCAACCCTGTTCACTGTCGGAGCTCAGTTTGCCTGTTCACCGGTTTTCTTGCTTAAACCCTTGGTAAGTGACTTCCTAATCCTTGGTTAGGCTAGTGGGTTACTAATGGCATGTCTAAGGATGGATTAGGGGCTGTGGATAGTTGGTTTAGTGGTTGTATAAGCTTGATTTGCTTAATGGTGCAAGTTTAATGATTCTCGGATTTCTAGTTATTATTGTACCTTTGCGCTTTGTTATTTTTTTGGTGATCATTGTGGGCCGAATATGAGGAAGTCTCTTCATGGAATTTGTTCCCAACATCTTGAGATATAACATACTTTAAATTCAGAATTTTTGGAGATCAATTAAGGCAATTCGTAAGTCCATATTTGGACCATCTGGGAGTCTACCGGATTTACTGTTCACCCGACTGTCTAGTTTTTCCGATTTTCTATAAATTTTTCCATACCTTATTTCGACAAACTTCCTTCACGAAAATTTTTAATAACATCTGTGTCTATATCATATAAAAATTTCAGAATTTTCCAAGGTGTTTTGGGTGCTAAGTGAAACGTATTTTGGGGACGGGTGACCTGTCCAAAGGAACCGATATTTGGTTTGACTTCTAAGGGCAAAAATACATAGTTATGATTTGAACTGGGTTTTGAGTCCTTCGTAAGAAATGTTCATTAAGATGTTTTGTACGATATATCCAAATTTTATAATTTTTGGAGTTGATTTACTATTTATTTGAAACGGGTTTCGGTCATTGCACAACTGCCCTTTTTGGCCCCGATTCTGTGCATACTCGGTTTTTCTCTCTCTGGGGGACTTTTTGGAGATTTTGTTACAAAGGAAAGGTGAGGCTTTTAATTGATGAGTATAGACTTAGTTGACATTTGATTAATTCATAAAGATAAGAATTGGTAATGGTCGTTGAGTGTGTGCATGGTCACGACACGTTCCGTCTAGGCAGGGGTTCTAGACGATGCCCGACGGGGGTTCGGATGCCGTCTAGGCGGGGGTTCTAGATGTTGCCGATCGCGGTGGAAGCCGGATCGATGCTCCTTTATGGAATGCCGTCTGGGTGGGGGTTCCAAACGTTGCCGTCACCGACGTAACGGGACGATGCCTGGTTACGCCAAAAGACCAGCGGGGGTTCGGTGACCTGAGGGGCCATTAATAATTTGGACAGTTATAATCGTGTGTTATGCATTGGGGAATGCAATGTGCTTGTGTTGTTGTTGAGCATGTCTGGATTAATAACCGTTTTATGCACGTTTACGTCATGTGATTGTATTATGTGCTCGTGGAGCGAATTGCCATGTTATGGTGGTATTCTAACGTGCAGGGCGTGTGCATGTGCCAAGGCGAGGTAGGGACGTCTGTGATTGTCTTTAGCACGTTGTTTGTTAGAATTGCACGTTTATGATTGTCTGGAGGTACGTGTTAGTCTAAGTAAGGCTTAGGTAGTTACTTATTGAGAAGTGTTCTCATGGTTGTATAACTAAACCATTTCAGACCCCCGACCATGACTGATCCGGAGATGCCACCAGGGTACCGTGATGATCTAAGGATGGGATTATTCTCCTCGTCTCTTTTTGGAGTACCCCTTTTGTAGAGGTGTTAAGCTTACCCACCACCTAATCCTTTTTGTTATGAGTGGCATCTAGATGGTGGCCTCTAGTAAGGCTTGTAATTGCTTATTTGCGTTTAATGCTATGTTTATAAAATGTATTTGTTGATGTGTTTCGTTTGTCTCTCTATTATCCCATTGGATTACATGTTGTATGGAGAGTTCGTTTTGCTTTCGCTTATGCTATTCGTTAGTGTTCGGTTTGGGTGGGCGACAAATCCTGGGATGTCGCCATACTTGACAACCTCAAAGGGATGTTGGCGCGCTCCCGAGGTTCGGGGGCGTGACAGTTCGGGTCACACGTATCCGGGATTCCTTATATATAATTGAGTCGGATTTGGAATTCATAATATAGAAATCCTATTTGTGTTTTAGTTGAGTTTGGAATGTACTGCAAGACTTTGGAATAATATTATGACATATGACCCACTGCCTTCTCTAGAAAATAAGTTAAGGTGGATAAAATTAAACGCCGATCTGGGTGGCACTGCTAATAAGGCTAAGCCCTCTGCCTCCATCGAGTTTGACTCGACCTTTGAAGTTGCTTGAACGTTGACGTGGGATCCGGGCATCAAATTATTGCGTATGTGATTACGCAATTATCTATGATTTATTGTGCGGGTCAAAGTGTGATTGTGTCTAAAAACACGGATATCCCGATGCAAATTACACGCGTCCACGCAATTATGATAACGACAAGCCATTATATTATTTCAATCTATCTTGGATCCACGAGGAATTCTTAGGAATCATCGTGCGCATCTCCTTATATCTATCATGGATCCACGAAGAATACGCAAGGCTTTATTAAAGTGTCGCATCATATGACACTCCTTTTCATGCGAGGGACTATTTTGGCCACCGTTTGATGAGTTGTCAAATTGTATGCATATATACACAAGCTCGCTAGAGAATTATTCCGAAAAGAAATATTATTTCCGTTTATTATATGTTTAAGTGACATATTGGATTTGGCAACAAAAAATAATGATTGAATTGACTTGAACCGATCGAGCATGCGCTCAGATTATGCGACGTCACAAAACATGAATACTTTTCTAGTTTTTTATAAGTATTTCAATATTTGGGTGTTTTCACGTGATTTAATTTGTGTACTAACATCTTTTAATTTTGTTAATTTACTTTACAGTTTTAAAATTTTAACTTCTATATGAATAATATATTCAAGTAAAGAGTTTAAAGTGGGTTAAATGGGTAGGTAAGAGTTTTCATAGGCTGGTTAGATATGGTGTGTGTTTTTGTAATATAGGTCCGGTCGGGTCGGGTATATGTCACATGATAAGAACAACTGGAGTTATACATCAAATCATCACCTAATGAACTCGTGGTGATTGCTAACACACCGTTGGTATCACTGAAACTATTATTTGATATAGTAACAACATTATTATAACCTGCAAACTCCAACTTGACTACTTTACTCTCGTACTGTTGACAATCTCTCTTGTAGTGCCCAATCTCATCACAGTGATAACATCAATGATTTGGAATGTTGGACTTTGATTTAGAATGGCTCTTCCATCCATTGCCCCAGATCCTTGGCATTCGTCTCTATCCTGGATAACATAACTTTTCGCAGATTATCTTCTCACTACAAAAAAATAAGGGATTAGCGACAAATTTTGCGACGAAAAATTTGGCAAAATCTGTCGCAAATTGAATTTGCGACGAAATTAGCGACGGAAAAAATTCCGTCGCTAATAGGTCGTCGCAAATTTTCGCGACGGAAAAAAATTCGTCGCAAATAATTCGTTGCAAAATTCGTCGCAAATTTTTACGACGGAAAAAAATTCATCGCAAAATTCGTCGCAAATAATTCATCGCAAATAATTCGTCGCAAAATTCATTGCAAATTAGCCACGAACTTTATCCGTCACAAAATTCATCGCAAAAAATTCGTCGCAAATTAGCCACGAACGGTATTCATCGCAAAACTCGTCGCTAATTGTCCATCGCAAAATTCGTCACAAATTAGCCACGAATTGTATTCTTCTCAAAATTCGTCGTTAATGTGCGACGAAATTTTTTTTTGGTCTCTAAATTGTGACGAAATGTTTTTTTTTGGTCTGTAAGAATTTTAACATTGTTTGAATTTTTTTCCTATTTTTTTATTTTATCGGGACATTTATTTTGCTGCCGAAATTACGTAGTCCCCTCTTCCGACAATAATATATTAACTCTTTTTTTCAGATGGCTGGCTGAAGATAGAGCGGATAACATTGAATTGCAACCAAACTTGATAAATCTATTTTTTCTGCACTTATAAAAAAAATCCTAGCATAATTTCCAAAAAGAAAAAAGATTTCGGTTGAGTAAACCCAAGAAATGCTAAAAAATCGGCCCGACCCGAAGAGATTTGATCAAACATTTTGATCTTGGCGAATAATAAGCCTTTCATCTATATTGCGTCATGGATTGTTGACATGCTTTTGGGGAACAAACAAATGAACATCTTCCCTGTATAGTATAACTCGAAACATACAATGCTAAAGCCCCAGAAAAAAGGAAGAAGAAAAGAAGGTATCAATCAATCATCAATCAGCCCCTTGGAGATCTCTTCTTGCTGGGCTCTTGATCCGTCCCGTAATCGAATCCTCTCTTCAATAATCACATCACGTCCGTCATCGCTGTCCATCTTTTGACGTTTCAGCTCGCTACTTTCCATGGAGATATCATCGCCCGCCATAGTTGTTCTCCTGCAGGACCCTCCAAAGACGTAAAGACCCAAAAATAAAGGAAGGAAAGAAAGATATCACGGGACAATGCTTCAAAGTGATCAAAACAAAGGCCCGCTAGTGAAAACTGGGACCCATAAAAGGGCAACACAAAATGGGGTTTCCCAGAATGAAGCTACTCAGGAATTTCGACAAACAGTTGGTGTGCAACGGAGCAACAAACCAACGGAGGTCGTGGCAGAAGATCGAAGCGTTGTTTCTGGCGTTGCGCTCGATTTGGCGTACACATTCAACCCGGATCGCTTTGGAAAATCAGGTGGACCTCCATAGTTCAGTCGCTGCTGCACGGAGGAGAGTGATGTGAATGACGCGGACTTGGTTCGTTTCCGATCGAAGGAATTGGAGGGTTAATCGAGATGTAGTACAGTAGTAGTGTCTTTGGGAGCCCGAAGAAGAAGGCAGAAACGCCATGGCGATTAAACTTCCCTCTTTACCCCGAAAAAAAAATGTGGAAAACTTGGGAGCAGAACCTCGTCCATACTCGATGTCATCTTCAGGGACGGGACCCTCGTGATGCCACACCTGGTTGTGCACAAGTGGACCGACGTTGCAGAGATCAAGAAAGAGAGTGAGAGAGAAGAAGAGGAAGAGGAAGAGGAAGAGGAAGAAGAGGGAGAAGGAGCTGAGAAGGTCGGAGCAGAGGATGTGCGCGCGAGGAGGAAGAAGAGAAGAAGAAGAGGAGGAAGAAGACAAGAAAAAAGAATAAAAAAAGAGAGAAAAGGGGGTAAAAGGACAGGCAGGAATTTTTTGTTTTTGATCAAATGGGCGGGAATTTTTTTTGCGACGGACCAATAAATCCGTCGCAAATTTGCGATGGAAGAAAAAAATTCGTCGCAAATTTGCGACGAACTTTATTTTCCATCGCAAATTTGCTTGCGACGGACTTATTTTTCCGTCGCAAATTTGCTTGCAACGGACTTATTTTTTCATCGCAAATTTGCGACGAACTTAATGTTTCGTCGCAAATTTGCTTGCGACGGACTTATTTTTCCATTGCAAATTTGCGACGGCCTTATTTTTCGTCGCAAATTTGCTTGCGACGGAATTTGCGACAGACTTAATTTTCCGTCGCAAATTTGCGACGGACTTATTTTTCCGTTGCAAATTTGCAACGAATTTTTATTTCGTCGCAAATTCCGTCGCAATTTAGCGACGAAAATTATTCGTCGCTAATTTGCGAAGAAAAAAAATTCCGTCTCAAATTTCATCGCAAATTAGCGACGAAAATTTTCCCGTCGCAAATTTCCGTGGCAAAATTCATGTTTTTTGTAGTGTCTCATAATTACTCCTTAGAAAACAAGATGGACTTTACCTCTTTTAGTAGACACCTACAACATCATGCCTTGTTTCTTATTAGGCAATACCTCATTGACGTTCTTCAAGTCCATCATGAATTTTCAAACTCATATGAATAAGCTCTTATAGATATGTTTTCAACCACCTGAAATTGAAACACCATCGAAAGCATATACAAGTGATTAGTCAAACTCTGTCAAATAAAGTGTTTCAAATTTTGCACACAACGCTGCATCTCTATGGCCACTTCAATCAACACCCATCCAATAATTCCAACATGATTATGCTTTTTGCCTTCTCCATCAACTATACTTTGTCGGTCTCTTTTATTGTTTATGGCAATTAATCTTTACCATCCAACGCCTTAGCCAAACCTTGGGTTACTAACAAGGTAAGCATCTCAATGCTACGAAATGCAGATTTGTTCATCCTCGTTGAACTTCTCAAATTCTGCTCTCGCTCTAGACATATTTGCAAGAACAAAATTTGCAAGTAGTAATTAAACCAACAAAAATCTCAAGTCAACTCAAGAAACCTTAACCATAGTCGTGATACCGACTGTTGCGAAATAATGAGAAATATAGATCTTATAATTGAAGTTTAAGGTGAGAAGAAAAAATTACTAGAGAAACTAACGAAGAACAATCAAGATACTAGAGATTTACGTGATTTGGTCTGCGCGTTGATACTTGCTCCATGGAGAGAGCTAGCCGCAAATAAATCCATTATGAATTCGAAAATTACAACAATCACTCAATTATTCAAGTGTTTCCTGTTACTAGATTACACCTAAAGCAAAACTCATTAGTTTTTTATGTAATCTCTCACATAGAAGTCATTCAGAAAAGTCACCGAGAAAAAACCCTAACCCCTCATGCTTGATCTCATGCGTAATAATTGAGTAGAATTCTGTTTGTACATGTTTTTATCTATGTTGCTGACTTAAACTATGAAACGTACTCAATTTTGGAATCCAACTCTAATGTGTCCAACGTCAAACCATAAGTCCTATTTGAATTTGACATATCTAATTAAATTGGGTTCCTTTCACTATCTCAAATTCGAGACATTCTAGAAAACATATTTTAATAGTAAAAAAAACGCTCAAATTTAAGGAAGAGACCTCATCCCAAATCTTAATTAAGCTAGCGTTGAGGATTCTCATGTCTAGATGTTGTCCTTGAAATGTCACCATCTAACTTGCTAGAGGCTGGCTCTTTCTTCCCATTATTAATCCGACATATATCCTTTTCACCGACGTAATATGCCGCGTTTGCCACGCGCTGCTAATGGATGACTTGCTAAGGATGGTAAGGTCGAGATTGATTAGGTTCTTAATAAGCTTGCCGTCTCTGATTTCCATGCATTTCAAAAAGTTTCTATAGGGTTCGGTATTGATTTACAAATAGGTTTTTCAACTGATTAAAAAACATATCCTGGTGAAGTTCGTCATGCCATACAAGGCTTTCTTTATTGTGCTTTGTAGTCATCCTCCCACTCTGATG
Organism: Syzygium grande; assembly: GCA_024733475.1. Lineage (NCBI taxonomy): Eukaryota > Viridiplantae > Streptophyta > Magnoliopsida > Myrtales > Myrtaceae > Syzygium > Syzygium grande. The sequence continues at coordinate 13,733,927 of JAMXDD010000004.1, read as the reverse complement.
TCTCTCCTATTTCGCATGGCAAAGCCGACGGGTCCTCCGGGGGCGGATTGGACTGGCAAATGTTGGTGATGTCATGGTTTCTATATATGTGGAATTTCCACAAAAACATGTTAGTTCTATAGAAATGGAAAAAGAAAAGAAATTTAATTTGATGGGTTCGGGTCACACGTATCCGAGATTCCTTATATATAATTGAGTCGGATTTGGAATTCATAATATAGAAATCCTATTTGTGTTTTAGTTGAGTTTGGAATGTACTCCAAGACTTTGGAATAATAGTATGACATATGACCCACTGCCTTCTCTAGAAAATAAGTTAAGGTGGATAAAATTAAACGCCGATCTGGGTGGCACTTCTAATAAGGCTAAGCCCTCTGCCTCCATCGAGTTTGACTCGACCTTTGAAGTTGCTTGAACGTTGACGTGGGATCCGGGCATCAAATTATTGCGTATGTGATTACGCAATTATCTATGATTTATTGTGCGGGTCAAAGTGTGATTGTGTCTGAAAACACAGATATCCCGATGCAAATTACACGCGTCCACGCAATTATTATAACGACAAGCCATTATATTATTTCAATCTATCTTGGATCCACAAGGAATTCTTAGGAATCATCGTGCGCATCTCCTTATATCTATCATGGATCCACGAAGAATACGCAAGGCTGTATTAAAGTGTCGCATCATATGACACTCCTTTTCATGCGAGGGACTATTTTGGCCACGGTTTGATGAGTCGTCAAATTGTATGTATATATACACAAGCTCGCTAGAGAATTATTCTTAAAAGAAATATTATTTCCGTTTATTACATGTTTAAGTGACATATTGGATTTGGCAACAAAAAATAATGATTGAATTGACTTGAACCGATAAAGCATGCAATCAGATTATGCACCGTCACAAAACATGAATATTTTTCTAGTTTTTTTTTATAAGTATTTCAATATTTGGGTGTTTTTACATGGTTTAATTTGTGTACTAACATCTTTTAATTTTGTTAATTTACTTTTGCAGTTTTAAAATTTTAACTTCGATCTGAATAATATATTCAAGTAAAGAGTTTAAAGTTGGTTAAATGGGTAGGTAAGAGTTTTCATAGGTTGGTTAGATATGGTGTGTGTTTTTATAATATAGGTCTAGTCGGGTCGGGTATATTCCACATTAATTGTATTGCATAAAAATGGGGTAATATGGGTTAATGGCCAATTTGAGTCAAATCATTTTTCACCCTATTCGACTCACCCATTGGACAAGCATATCCTTTAGATAGTTAGGCTTTCTACACTCGTGCTATGGGTAATAAAAAAAATAAAAAATAGAATGATGATAGTTAAAGATGAGGTGTTTGGTTTGTGAGGAGAATGACCGCCCGTTTTAAGCTTCATAATAGAGAGCATACACTAATTAAGCCATCATTAGCTCTCTTTACGGGCATCATACTCAAGCGTGCCCTTTCGGAATAACTAATAAGCTATAGATAAACATCATTGAAATCTTTGGTTTCTCATCGGAAAAAAGCTAAAGAAAAGATATTGTTCATTCTTCTTCCCCTTCTCTTGGATTAATCTATCATACGTCGGGAAAATGATAACATATCATGCTTATTTGATATTAACATGTGTCGATTGGGTGCATTTTATTATTTTCTTAGCATTTTCCTTTGGTGCTTGAGCATCGAGTATATCAACAATGGAGCCAAAGGTGAGGTCCGTTTATATGAATGGCATTCTTTATCTATATTATTATCGATGGCTTAAATTTGACACTATTTTCATATATTTGTATATATGTGTGTGATTCTTTTTTTTTTTTGGTCAACTTCGCTACTATAATTAGAATGAGTGGTCTCTTTGTAATTTAGCAAATAAAACCAATCATTTTCCGAAAATTATTTTCTTTCCATTCTGAATACAATAAATTAATTTCTAAACCTAACTTGGCATTTTCCCATTCATGTTTCATTTATATAATTATCAAATAACATTTGTTAATTTTTCCATCAAATGTGTAAAATGTCAACAAATAAATAAATCCATGGCATAAAAAATAACTTTTGGTCCATTACATTGCTCAACAAATTAGGCAACTAAGTCAACAATATATAAACTACTGGGGTTTGCCCCAATGGCCACCTTTTTTACTTGAGAAGGGGGAGGTGAGGAGTTCGAATCCCCACCTTTTCAAGGGAGCTAGGGGTAGAGACATGTAGTTTTAAATATGGGTTTCGACTCCTATGCCCTGCAAGAAGAATGACATAAAATTTGAGTATGAGTTGAGAGTTAGAATAGGATAGACAAAAAAAGAAGTCAACAATATATATATTCATCTTAATATTCTCCCACAAATTGACAAATTTCAATAACCAATTATAGAATTGTGAAAATGTAGTTCCTATAGACAAACAAAGTCTACATTTTTTTTAAGCGCAAGAAACACTGCATTAATTGCTGGAAAACATGCGAGAATTTTGCAGAGCTGCAAAAGTGCTGTTTGCCTTTGACGTCATTAAGGTTCATGTTGAGGGGAAAATTATTTAAAAAGTCCTTAACTTATTATTGTCAATTTAGTCATAAACATTTCAATTTTACCAATTAAATCTTAAACTTTTTGCATTTGTGTCAATTCAGTCCATCCGGCCAATTTTGGCTAGGCGGAGCTAACGTGGAGTTGGCTGGCGCCGACGTTCGCCAACACTAACATGACAATTTTTTAAATATTTTTTGAATTTTTTTCTTTTTTTTTTTCCAGACCTTCTTCCCTCTAGCTGGTTCGACAATCGACCAAAGGCGAGGGCCGACAAGATCACCTTGCTGGCCTCTGGCAAAGCTCGCCCCCACCGGCCATTGGCGAAGGCAAGCTTCGCTGGCCCTAGCCTTGCCCAGAGATGACAAGGTCGGCCTTGCCATGGTTGGGCGAGGCAAACCTCACCGTCGTTGGGTATCCCTTGCCCGGCCAAAGCGAGACCGACCTCACCGTTGCTGGGTCTCCCTCGTCCAACCAAGGTGGGGCCGACCTTGTTGTCATTGGGCGAGGGAGAACCCAGTGGTGGCGAGGTCGGCCTCACCTTGGCTGGGTGACCTCGCCCCGTTGCTGGTGGGTGAAGTTGAGCCTCGCCGTCACTGGGCACCCAACGACGGGAAGGTGGGCCTTGCCTTGGCTGGGCGAGGCTCGACCTTGCCCACCTAGGGGCCGATGAGGCTCACCCCGCCCGGGGCCGGTGGGAGTGAGCTTTCCCAGAGGCCGGCGAGGGAAGAAGGCTACCAAAAAAAAAAGAAAAAAAAGGAAAAAAAAGGATAAAAGTAATAAAAAAATTGAAAAAAAATTTGTCACATTAGCGTTGGTCGAACTGTTGGCATCCATGTTAGCTTCGATTATCCATAATTGGTTGGATAGATTGAATTGGTACAAATGTAAAATGTTTAGTATTGAATTAACAAAATTGAAAGATTTATGACTGAATTGATAAAAATATAATAAATTTAGAACTTTTGGATAATTTTCCCTCGTGTGGACGCATTCAAACATGACGCATGCAACATGACGCATGCATATAACATCTTGAGGTCGATGCACTTTATTTGTCTTGTTCCCCCGTAGTCAAGCAGCGAATTGACCTCTCAACAACTTCGAGAATTTCTTGATCAGGTCTGATCATCGATATTCCATAGAATTGCGGTAATCGCCTCGATGGTCTATAAATATCGCCTCTCACGCATTGTCAACTCTCGTATAATGCGACTCCCGCATTGTTAACACTTGTCCATTGCGATTCTCTCTCTCTCACTCTCCTCTCGATCGTCCTTTTCGTTCTCTCTGATCTGGACTTGAGCTCCATTCATGGCCACGATCAAGTGCATCAAGGCGAGGCAGATCTTCAACAGCCGTGGCAAACCTATGATTGAGGTTCGCGCACTATTGCACGTGCCCACGTCGCTTTTATAGGAGGATCATATGCTGTTTATATATGGGGTCCCCAAAATTTTGTATTGAGCACATATATTTAATTCGCTTGCTCGTATTTAGTCAAATTTCATGCATCATCCTAATGGGATGGGGTCCACATCGCCTCTTTTACATAAACGTGCTCACTCTCTATCTTCGTCTCGACGCTTCCTAAGTTTCACCGGCTTGATCGTTCGTCCCTCGTCGGCTTAACTTCTCTCGTTCCGTGTGCTCTCGATTCGGTCTTTGCAAATAGTGTCTGTGATCGATGAATCTCATTTAGTCAGTTGGTGAAGCTCACTTAGCATCATTTCTGTTAGTGCTCCGCCTGTTTCCTTCTTCGTTGTTGTTCATGTAGGCGACGAACTTATGTTGCGATTCACGAAACCTGTCAATACGTCGACTTTTTTGATTGATCTCCACGAAGATTTTACCAGCCATCAAGTTGGATTTTGTAGTGCTTAGGTGAGAGAATATTAGATCATGCGCTTTCTAGTTGTGACTGCTTTTAATTGTTTCTGTGAATTAAGAGTTAACGCGATCTATTATAGGCCAATGTGACTCTCGACAACGGGGCCTTTGCTAGAGCTGTTGTTTCTAGCGATGCATCCACCGGTAAGATTTATGCTTTAACAATCCTCATTTTTATACATTTCTGGGTAATCTGTGTGTAGTTTGTTGACACCTATTTTTAATTTGCCCAAAATTAAGTGCACAAAATTTAGGAATTAATTTTTTTTAGTTCCTAAAACAAAAAAATATTTCTATTTAAATGCATTGCATATAGAAATTAGGCACATTTTGCATTAATAGGGCCTATTAGAGTTTTAAAAAAAATTCAAAATAAAAAATAAAAAATAAAAAAAATTTAATTAATTAACTAATTAATTTAAAAGAAGAAAAAAAAGAAAAGAAAAAGAAAATCGAGCCAGGCCGGGTCGGGGCCAAGCCGACCCCTCTCCTGGCCGTTCTTTTCTTTTTTTTTTTTCCCCCTCCCCCTCCCTTTTTTTCCCAGCCTCCTCTTTCTCTTTTCCCCATGAGTTAAGGCCCGTTCTTTTCTTTCTTTTTCTTTTCCCTTTATATTATATTATATTTATTTTTAAACAATTATTTAAAAAAAATTAAAAAAAAAAATTCAAAAGAATTTTTTTAAATTTTTTATCCGTCTTTTTATTTTATTTTATTTTATTTAAAAAAATTAATTAAATTATGTGGTATATTGGAGTTTTTTTAATTTATTATTTTTTATCGCATAGGTTGCATGTTTAATTAGATAAACATATTGTGGTGTCATTATCGTGCATGTTTTCCAATTAAAGTATAATCGCATGAGCTATTGTATTTTGAATGTCATCTAACTCGGTTAAGTTTAGAACCTTAGGCTGCATGAATTGCTGCACTCCTGACTGCTGATCGTTTATGATTATGCACTCGTTTGATCACCTCACATGTTAGGAGAAAGGTCTTAAAATCAATCCAAAATTGCCTGACAAATATTTTCAAAAAATAAACAGGGTAAAAAGGTACCGAAAGGGCATTAGATATTTAACTAGTGTAATCAAGTCTCCAAACCCAGTTAATCTCTGGTTCATAGGAATAGGGTGATTCTCCCGTCACCCTATTTGGGTTTCTAATCGACTTATCCCAAATCGATTAGTGGCGACTCCTGCATGTAAATCACCTGCATGTTAAAAACTTAAACCCTAAGTCGCGATATGGTATAGGCTTGGGAGAGCCTGAGTTAAGTCCCGAACCTAGACTTAATACGTACTAGGCGAGCCCTCCTCCTTTTTGCATGTCGTTCGCAAAGGCTCCGAGAGTTCGGTCGCGACAGACTGGCGACTCCGCTAGGGACTTGCATTTTCTAAAGTGGACTTAAGCCAAAATTTCTACCCTATTCAAAATAATTTTTGTCCTGCAACAAGGACTCTAGGTATGATCCTGACATGAAGGTGTTATTTATTTTGCAGGTTCAAATTGATTGTTTATAAATTGTTGTGAATGCTTTAACGATTTAGCACTATACTATAGCACAAATAACCATGCTGCCGGACCTGGGCCGCAATAGGGCATTTTAGGATGGTGTTAAGAAAGATACGACCTCGAATGCGAGCCCGTGATGTAGAGGTTGCCTTTCTTTTCCCCGAAATTTATGTTTAAAAAAATCGTAAAGAAATATCTTTAGCCGGTATTCGCGTAACTATAAGATATTCCTTTCGATTTGGCCGAGGTTAAAAGGATTTGACACCAACACCAGATTGCGACGGTTAGGCACCCTTTTACTTTCACTTTGCTGAGCCAGTCTAGATAAAAATCGAGCCTCACTCCTCATGTGCATGTCGTTGTGATTGCCATGGCTCAAGAAAAGGTATATATCTATCCCTTTTCATTTTTTTTATTATACAGCCTACTTATTCAATTGATTTGTTATTGTTAGGCCACATGTTGATTGCAGTCTATATACCGGAGATATGCTTATTACGGAGTTTGTCCATAAAAATAAGCGCCTTCGAGAGATCGTGGTTTCCCCATCATTTATAGAATGAGTATCCGAGAAGGGCACCTTTTTGTTAAAAAGCCTCTATCTTTTATATTTCCTAGTAATTATGTTCAGGGGTTTTGGTTTTCTTCCTTAAAAGTGTTTTTGGGTTGTACTAATGCTAATATGACTCAGGTCACTTTTTATTCTATAAATAAAATTTTTTGCCCCTTAATGACACCACCGCGGCCTTCGGCCTAGTGGTATCCGGGGATGTAGCGTAACGGTCCAAGGCGGCCGAGGTTCGAACCCCGGGGATGCCGGCTATAATGTTAATATTAATAAAAACCATTTTTTCTTCTTTTTTCTTTGCAAATAAAGAAATTATGTAATAATAATATGCCTAGATCATAAAATGATTCTCTATTAGGCATTATACTCGTTCATTTCAACGTTTTCACAGGTAGTTAAAAAATGGTCGAAGAAAACGTCCGTCTCAATAACATAGAGGACAAGATGAAGATGGTCCTCAATGCGATCCAAAATCTCACAAAGCAGGTGGAATCCATTCAGGGCAAGCTCACGCCTATGCCTACGCCTGCAGCAGTTGAGGTGGTGTTATCACCACCATCCACTCGAAAAGACAAAGCCTCCGTTAGCAATAGCAAAATACCTCTGTTAGAGGACGATCCGCTTCCCCTTGCTGTCAGGAAGCCTGAACCTGAAACTGCACCGACGATAGAGTATGACAAACGCCTTGCAAAAGTCGAGGAGATGCTGAAACAGCTACAAGGCCCGCAGTATTCTGTTCCACTTGACCTGTCTATATACAAACAGGTCAAAGTACCAAAAAGTTCAAGATGCCGAAATTCGAGAAGTATGATGGTACCTCGTGCCCTAGGCATCATATACACATGTATCATGTGCGGATGACCCAATACATTGATAATGAACCCCTCATGATTCAAACTTTTCAAGCGAGTTTGATAGGACCAGCCCTGACATGGTATATGTCAAAAGATGTGGATGCTTTTAAGTCCTGGGATGATGCCGCTGATATATTCCTCAAGCAATATCAATTCAACCTCGACATCACCTTTACTCGTGATGATTTGGAACGCGCTAAGAAGAAGAAGAGTGAGTCCTTCAAGGAGTACGCCACTAGATGGAGAAACTTGGCCGCCCAGATTACCCCACAACTCACTAATCATGAACAAGTGAAGTTGTTCATAAAGTCGCTTCCGTATGAATACAGACACCGCCTGGTTGGTACCACTGCTGAATCCCTTAATCGTCTTGTTCCTATGGGCGAACGAATCGAAATGGGATTGCGTGAGGGGTGGTTCACAGACCCCACTTCCACAAGTAAGAAACTTAGCATGAAGAAGGAGAAAGAATCCCTGACAGATGTGGATGTTACATACACCCAAACTGTTCGTCCTTCCCCAATAATTCATTTGAGCAGTGGACAGCAACTGGCCTAAAGTCGCCAACCGCAACAAAAAGCAGTTCACGCCACTCCCTTTGCCTCTGTCCAAATCATGCCTATTCTCCTGGAAAAGAGGTTGCTTCCTAAAGAGTCAAAGCGTGAAAATCCTGAGCGTTTCTCCAACTACGATCCCTCCAAGGCATGTGACTATCATTTGGGCAAAATGGGATATTCCGTCAATGACTGTGTTGTCCTGAAAAATAAGGTCCAGAAATTATTGGATGCAAAGATATTTTCATTCCGTAATGTACCACCCAATTAAGCAGAAGGCACATATGTCGTCATTGAGTAAACTGAAGGCTCAATTTTCCTCCATTAGAATAGAGGCATATTTAATAGTTTGAATCCTCCCCTATATGGGAGCCTTTCTTGCTTTCTAAAATCTCTGCTGTTTTCTAAGATTCCCGATTTTCTGAATTTTAATTATGCTTTGGAATTTTAGTATTGCAATTTCCATTCTAACAAATGTAATTCGCTTGAATTATTCAAAAGAATTGCAAATGTTTTGTTTTGAGGGCCTGAGGAAGTATCCCAAATCGGCCCGTTGATAATATCTAGCCATGCAAAGGAAAGTATTCTGAGGCCCGGGTTTCCTTATGCTTCCTTGTTTCCTCATGCAAAGGAAAGTATTCTGAGGCCGATTTCCTCTTCATCTGTTGCGTAGGAAATGAAATGGTGGGCTGGGCTAATGGAAATTTGATGGCCTGAGTTTGGCTATAATAGACATGGGCTTGGGCCCCTATATTACAAAACGTCTCCCTGTTTTTCAAATTTTTTCAATGCTTTTCTAATTTATGTCCAGGTACCAATATTTACAGCTGAAACTGCATCCAAAGATCTTCGTGGAGCCATGATTGCTATTTATCAGACAAAATTATTATGAAGATTCTTGATTAAAATTGCAGTATGAAGCTATTGGCGAAAGGCCTTAGGCTTGTAGCAAATCATGTCCTTTCGCAAGTGCAAGATGGTATTTGATACCTGTGAGTATATATATGTACGTCTTCGTACAATCTACCGTGCTCAATTTTTTCATTCATTGAGTGGTTGAGATCATTTATTAGCAAATCTAGTTCAGTTACCAGAGAGTGTTTGATCGATCTACTAGGATAATATTGCCACTGACAATGAGTAAGTAAACATTACTTTTTTGTGAATGCCAATATCGAACTTATAGTCTTTGCATGCATCGGTCAACCACGAAGCTAGTGATTTGCTAATCGAGGGGCGTTGATGCATGACTGATGGACAAGTTTCAAACGGAGTAATTAGAATTGAACATGTGAGGGCAACAACCCATCACTTTGTTAGAATGCAATTCATAATCCCCATTGACAAGAAGGTATAGGGGTTTTACTGGTGGCTGAAAAAAATTTCAATAATTTTTTTACATGGCCAAAAAAATTACTTTATTGCAAAATGTATTATTAGTCCAATAGATTCAAAATTTAAGGATGAAATAATTCGGACATATTCCAGAGTCATCCAATCTGACTAACGTGTGATGGGCACTAAAAAGGAGGAACATGCTCACAAGCATGATTCCTCTTTCATTGTGATGTTTAATGAAAATAGACAATAAAAAAATAAAAAAGAGGCAGAAAAACTTGTTTTGCATGTGCTTCCTATCACGTGCCACGGTCAAAATGGCTCGAGTAGAATAGTCGCATAAAGTAATTAACTCATGGAGGATGAGAGGGAAGGCTCTCAAATGGCACCTGAAAGATATTTGTGAGCTTTAAGTGTTAATTGATTTTATATTTTTAACTTTTAATTAATGGAAAAAAGCCACCAAAAATCCTAAACTATATTTATTGTAACACATTTACCCTAAACCTTTTTTCCATGACACCAAAAATCTCAAACTTGTATCTATGTGACACATTTACCCTCCCGTCAAAGTTCTGTCAATGAGAATTGTTGAAAATTTGTCTACATAGATGTCAAAAAGCAAACAGTGTTGACATGTGCCCACGTGACTCAAGTGAAAAGAAAAAAAATGACATTGTTTTGATTAAAAAATCATCTAACAAAATATTGACAAAGGGTAAATGTGTTACATATGTTACAAGTTTTGGAATTTTTATATCACAAGAAAAAGTTTAGGGTGAATGTATAATAGTGGGCATAATTTAAGATTGTTGACATCATAACAAAAAACCATGATAAATATGTCACAATGAACATAATTTGAGGTTTTAAATTACACTACTATACATCAAATAAAAACGAAGTAATTGATTAAAAAGGCCAAACGCCGTTGACATTCACGGAAGAATAACCTCACAAATTCTCACATTTCTCTAAAGGTTAATACCATGAAAAACCCAAATCAATACACCTATGACAAATTTACCTTGAACTAATCTTTTGACTATTAAAAATCCCAAACTGGTACACCCATGACAAATTTACCTTAAACTAATTTTTTGACCACCAAAAATCCCAAAACAAATTTATCGTCGGTGAAATTAGATTAATATTATGAAAAATCACAAATTGGTAAATATGTGATAAACGGAGGGGTAAAACCCTAAACTAGTGCACCAATCAACTCTTACATGTCACCCAACTCAACAATTTGAAGGTAAAATCTAATAGAAATTAACATAGAGTAAATTTGTCACAGGTATACCGGTTTGGAGTTTTTGATGGTCAAAAAATTATTATGGAGAAAATCTGTCACAAGTTAACTAGTTTTGGATTTTTCGTGGTATTAATCATTTTTAAAACTCTCGTATGGGCTACTAGAGGATAAGACCTAAATATATCCCCTGATGTCGGGAAAAGATTGCTATAGTTCCAATTTGAGACCTTGAACCCGAACCCGAGCCCCAAATCGTCACCCAAGTTGGCGATCAAATAGCCATAATTATAATCATCCTTCAAAATCTCATCTCCAAACCTAGAAAACTCGTCAAACAAGCCCGAGCCGGAGCTCCGGAAATCGAAGATGTCAAGCACAGAGGACCAAGCCTGGAACAAGCCCTGGATCCTATTATAGTTACAGAGACGAGTTCTTCTGCTAAAATGTAGAAAGATCTAGAGGAAATGAATAGTTCTAAAATTTGTTAATTCTAAGTGAGATGAGAAAAATAATACTATACATGTTTCATATTAATCCTTTCAAACAAAACTTTATTTAAATAGAAAAATAAAAATCGTGCAACACATTTGCAATGCACGGGTTGATTAATCATGCGGCTTTTCTCGTGCAACACATGTGCAACACGTAGATTAATCTCAACAGGGATTAAATGTAGACTCCTCTCACTACTCTGAGTTCAAACATTCATTTTTCAGGTTAACCAAGGATTTTAATTTCATATTTGCGGCCCAAGGTTGGGAAAACAAGAAGGATTATCTCTGGTTTCTTTAGGATATGAATGTCGAACTTGTGTCCATATTTAAATCTCATCAATTGCTAATAAGGTTTTACATGGGTAAAATGCAGGGAGTGTTACCAAAAGTGTTCAGACTGAAGCCTTAACGCCATTCTTAAATCAGAGTTGATGATGTCATCTATAAATACTTGGATTCACTTGAGTTTCTAATTTCTTAATTTCACGTATATTTTCTGCCTATATAGCCTTAGAAATTGAACACATGTATAATCACGAATTTTAAATCTTCATTTCATGAAATGGAAAAATCATCGAGTACCATCATCTCGAAGAGCTCATCGTTGTTGGAAGCTAAGGCCTCGTAATAACACTTTCTTATCTTCTCCTCTATTGATTTTAATGCCTCGTCGAAGTGCTTTAGCTTGTCACTTCTTTGTTTTGCTCGAGCTCCTTATGTTCTTGAATCTTTAGAAATTTTGGCTTTCCGTGGTGGTAGGGGCCGATCGGGACTGTGCTAGGTTGGTACACCACACCAATCTGGGCCGCGACCCCTTGTTAACTGAGCCCTGAGTGTTGCCTTTCCTCATGCGAGATCTCACCAAACTCGAGAATCAGATTCCTTGATTCGTTCTTAAATGTCTGTGCGATTTGATGCTGGGGTCCTGGAATGAGAGTCATCCTTCTCTATCCGATCTCGCCTTTAATTTCTTCAACCGCATGGTTAAAAAACCAGACGTGTACAGTGGAGCTCCGGAAATCGAAGAACGCACCTGGCAGCAGCGAAGCCAATGTCGAGTGCTCTGAGAAGAAGTTGGTGATCGCGTTCGTTCCACACAGCTGTCTTGCTGCTTTGTCATACTCTATCGTGGCCTCCTCGGCCATATTGTATGTGCCCAACCATTGCTATGCATGTCACTTCAAGTATCGGATCCTTGCCGTCCATCTCCCTATCGGCTTTGGGCTCACACCCAGAACTTTCCACCACGGCGAGATTAATCTACCCATGCATTACCCATATGTTGCACATGCATTGCACGTGTATTGCACGAGAAGAGCCATGAGATTAGTCTACACGTGCATTGCATATGTTTTGCATGAGTTAAATATTTAAATTGCATCATATGATGGTCTTATAGTTAGCAAGAAAAGGGGTTATATTTGTTAAGGAGTTAATGTACTAGATTTTTCAAGAAGGTAAAAGGAGGTTTTCAAATTCGCAATCATTAACTAATAAAAGCATCATGTGATGCTCTTAGTTGTTTTGATTTGTGACACTTTAGGCTAAGGTCATTATCCAACTCAAAAGAAAACATTCACAATGACGGGCGCACTTCGTTGATACTGATATAAATATATCCCAACCACAACTATTGTTCTTCTAACAAGAAAATATAATAGTAATTTATGCTTTAATACCGTATTTTAGTAAAGACAAAGTAAATGAATTCAAAAGGCCAGACACGGCGGACTTTCACAGAAACGCATCCGACGCCAATATTTTCCTAATGTCGGCAAAATGATCTTTAACGGTCCTATTCGAGAACCTAAGCCCAAATTCGGCGCCCAGATTGGCGAACTATCTTTGTGGTTATAATCATCTAATCCAGCGCTTTGAAAATTGAAGAACTCACTTGGCGGCAACGAATCCAATACTGAGTGCTCGGAGGGGAAGTTGCTGATCAGGGGGGTGTAAAAGAACTAGAAACCATCCGAACCGCCCGGAACTGGTGATTCTTAAAGGAATCAGTCCAGTTCCCGGTTCCAATTTTTGGGAACTGGTGAGTACCGGTTCGGGCCTCCCGATTCTATGTGTGGAACCGCCCGTCATTCCACCGAGACCGGACCGGTAATATAATAATAAATATAATATGTTTATTTAATTTTTATTTTTTTAAAAGGAAAATCCTAAATCTCTAAATTAGACCTAGGTCGCTTGACACTCACAGCCTCATATTGAGCCGAAAAACACCTTCTTTTGCTTTCGCGTCACACTCACTCTCACCCTCTCACTCTTCTTAGTCGATGCACACCTCACTGTCTCCGACTCTCCATCTCTATCTCTGTCTCCATCTTTGGCTAGTGGAACCGGTTCCATGGATCCACCCGAGAACCGGACCAGACCAACAGTTTGGTTCCTGGGTGGATCCGTGGAATCAATAGGCGATTTGTAGTTTCAATTTTTCGGAACCGGTCCTTAGTGGGCGGTTCCCAGTTCTAGAGTGAGAACCGTTTACCTGGACCATGCTCACCCCTATTGCTGATGGCATCCATTTTGTGCAACTATCTTGCTGCTTTGTCGTATGCCATTGTGGTCTCCTCAGCCGTGTATGGCCCCGCCACCACTATACATGTTGCTTTGAGTCTTGCATCCTTCTTGTCCATATCCCTAGCGGCTTCTGGCTCACACCTCGGAACTTCTTCCCACCACGATGAGATTAATCTACCTGTGCATTACACGTGTGTTGCATGTGTAGTGCACGTGTGTTGCATGAGGAGTCGTGAGATTAATCTACCTATGCATTGCACATATTTCACGAGTCAAATATTTAAATTGCATTACATGATGGTCCTGTAATTAGCAAGAAAAGCGATTATATTTATTAAGAAGTTAATGTACTAGATTTGTCAAGTAGTTAAAGGAGTCCTTCAAATTCGCGCTCATTAACTAATAAAAGCATCATGCGATAAAAGCATCATGCAATGCTCTTAGTCATTTTGATTTATGGCACTTTAGGCTAAGGTCATTTATCCAATTTAAGAGAAAACATTCATAATGATGGGCACACTTTGTTAATATTGATATAACTATATCCCCACCATAACTATTATTCTTATAACCAGAAAATATAAAAGTAATTTTAGCTCAAACACCATAGTTTAATAAAAAAAAAGTAATTAAATTCAAAAGGCCACACACGACCAACTTTCACAGAAACGCATCCAACTCCAATATTTTACCAATGTCGGTGAAATGACCTTTGACGGTCCATTCGAGAACCCGAGGCTGAATTCATTGCCCGGATTGGCAAACAAATCGCCGTAGTTATAATCATCTGATCCAGAAATCAAAGAACTCACTTGGCGGTAGCGAATCCAATGCCGAGTGCTCGGAGGGGAAGTTGGTGATCGCATCCGTTCCGCATAGCTGTCTTGATGCTTTGTCATATGCCATCACGGCCTCCATGGCCGTATTGTACATGCCTAGCCACTGTCGTAGACACTGCTTTGAGTCTCGGCTCCTTGCCGTCCACCTCCCGATGGCTTCTGGCTCACACCCCGGAACTTCTTCCCACCACGGCGAGATTAATCTACCCCTTGTATTACACGGGTCTCGCATGTGCATTGCACGTGTGTTGCACGAGAAGAGCCCCAAGATTAATTTACCCGTGCATTGCATATGTGTTGTACGAGTTAAATATTTAAATTGCATCACATGATGGTCTTGTAATCAGTAAGAAAATGGATTATATTTGTTGAGGAGTTGATATCTTAAATTTGTCAAGAAGTTAAAAGGAGTCTTTCGAATTCACAATCATTAACTAATAAAAGTATCATGTGATGCTCTTAGTTGGGGAGAAGGATACTAGAAGTACCAAAAGTTGTGTATGGCTCTCACTTTAATACCAAAAGTTTTATTCGGATCACTTAAGTGCCAGTTTTTTTAAAAAAAGATTACTTAAGTGTCAACTCCGATTTGGATCGTCGAAAATTCAACGTGGCCATATTTTATTAATTTCTCAGTCCTACATGGCTCGCCGGATTGCCCAATCAGCATATAACCCCTAAACGACGTTGTATAAAAGTTATAAATAGTGATCGTTTGAGTGCCAAATTTTCTTTAAAGTGATCACTTCAGTTCCAGTCATTGCCAAAAAGATATCACTTTAGTGCTAATCATTGTTGAAAGTGATCATTTCAGTGCCAAGAACGCCACGTGGAAATGCCACGTGGATTGAATTTTTTAAATAATATACCATAAAAGCCACGTATTATTTTTGGCCGAAATTTCTCACCATTGGCACTTATGTGGATGTTTTTTCTCCATTGTAAGTGATCCGGTGAAAACTTTTGACAATAAAATGAGCATTGTATATAACTTTTGACACTTCTAGTGCTTTTCTATCCTCTTAGTTGTTTTGATCTATGCCACTTAAGGGCAACATCATTTATCTAATTCAAGAGTGGATTTTATTTCAAATCACAAAATATAAAGTTGACAAAATGGCCCCCGAATATCCTCCCTTATCTTTGTCGCGATCCTCCCAAGAGTTTACAAGGGAATAGCTTAAAGGTATTGCTCAAAAGGCGGTTCGAATAGCTCAGGAAAAAGACAATTCTAAGGATCCCTATGATGTCAACTCAAGTGGTGCATTAATTAAGAGTGCGGACTCTCCCAAGCCCATGCCTCGCGCAATGTTGGATTTTCATTCATTTGTTTAAGTTTTTAACAACCTAAGTATTTCTAAGAGTTGCCACTAGCCATTTGGAGTTTGCTAAAAAAATCAAATGAGACACAACAGGTTCATTTTGTTTCCTACACAACCAATGATTAGCATAGGACTTGATCACGCTAATATTTCTACTAACGCCCTTCAAGACCTCTAATTTGGAAGTGTATTCTATAAGTAGGCATTCACTCTTCATTACCAACTAAGATCCTAATGGTATCAAAATTGCTAAGTGACAATGCAAATATTTTTGTAGGGTTCATTAAAATCCTAAACTAATCCCATCTTTTTCTAGAAAAAAAAATCATACTATTGAAATGTGATGTGGTAAGTAAACATCATAGAATTGAAAAGCATCCAAGTAAGCACGGGAAAAGGGAAAATCTAATACGAGTAGGGCAATGAATATACATGGCCTCGTTATTGAGCCTTGGGACATGAATATAAGCTTGAGATTAGAGACTAATTCTATTTGTTTCATTAAAGGTAAAGCTAACAACTATCCTAACAATTTATTAAAGGATTAATACCACGAAAAACCTCAAACTGGTACACCTGTAATAATTTTACCAAAAACTAATTTTTTTACCATGAAAAATCCTAAACTGGTACACCTATGACAAATTTATTCTAAATTAATTTTTTGATCATCAAAAACCCTAAACTAGTACATTTATGATAAATTTACCCTCCGTTAGTTTCCATTAAATTAAATTAATACTACAAAAAATCATAAACTGGTACGCATGTGATAAACGGAGGGTAAAACATAAAATTGGTACATTCGTTAATTATCGCATGCCATTTAATAAAGTAATTTGATAGTAAAATTTAACAGAAATAAACTGAGAGTAAATTTATCACAGGAGTATCAATTTGGGATTTTTTGTAGTCAAAAAATTAGTTTGGGATAAAATTATCATAGACGTACCAATTTGGGATTTTTCGCGGTATTAACTCTTTATAAAAAGTAGAGGTAAGCGGTTTCAGGTTTCGGGATTCCTTACAGGTTCCACCCAAAACTTGGAACCTACCCTGTGACATCCCGGATTTTGACTCAATTTTGGGATTTAATAAACGTGTAATTCGTCAGTGTGCTTATAGTAAAATCTCGCCCGGGAACTGATCACTCCCGGTTATTGTTTTAAATTTTGAGATTTCGCTAGAATCGCACTCGATCAAATTTGGTCATTATTTAGACCCCGAACTTGGCAGTCGATTTCCGAGAGTTTCGGGACAAAATAAATTGGATGGTATCGATATTATTGTGGCCAGCGTCGAAATTGTCAAGAATGATGGAAAAGTGAATTTTTGACCGAGTACGAATTTGGACTGGTAGACCTCCCTCGTAGTGTGTCTTGGGTTATTTTGTTTTGGCCAATTGCCCTAGATTATTATTTGGGATTTTTCGTGGACCGTTAGGCCTTTTTCCCGAATTTAATCGGGACCGTTAAGTCGATTTTTAGTTTGGACCATGTCCATTGGATCGCTCTCGAGAAGATTTAAATTAGTCCTTTTTCCTCTTTTTCTCTCTCCCTCTTTCTCTCTCCTCTCTCTCGGCCGACCCCCTCCCGGCGTGCGTTCTCTCTCTCTCCCTTCCTTTTCTCTCTCTCTCTCTCTTTTCCCCCCTAGCTGCCGTGCACGCTACCCCCCATGCACGTCCCCTCCCTCTCCATGCCTACCCACCCCCCCTGTCACCTCTCTCTTCTCTCTCCTCCTTTCCTACTCCCTAAACCTTACTTAGTACATTGGGTATTATTAGACTTGTCTAGGGATAATTAGTACCGTTTAGGGGCTTAATGTGGATTGTAGGCAATTTTAGCACGTGCATTATTAATAGATTAAATTGTGAAAATTATGGGCATAATTAATGACTAATTATGGTGGGCAAGTGAGATGGGCTGTGATGTGAATTGAATTTGTGCGTGAGTACTTATTAACTAGTCTCGGGCTAGAATCGGCTAGGGCGTGCATTAAATTAGTGATTTTATGATTTAATTGTGCAATTTGAATTGGATTAAATAATATGCTCGATTTGGAATATTGTGTGTGACCGACTTGAATGTCGGGTTTATGGTTGAAGTGGCGATTTGTGGATTGGAACGAATTTGTGAATTTGAGCTGTTTGATGTAATTTGGCGTGAATGTGATTGAATTGAATGGCGTGTGCATGCTTGTCGATTTTAAGCCCGGATTGATCGGAGGGCTACGGACTTGGGACGTGGTGACGGCGGTCCGTGTGAAGGCATGAATGGCCGATGTGCCAATTGGATGCGGGCTTGAGACGTGTTGCCGGTGTCCCGTTAAAGGCGCGATTGGACCGGGACGTGTTTACGTCGGTCATTGGAATTGTTTGAACATCGTGGCTTGGAACGTGTTGACAGCGCCACTGGATTGAATGAATAATATGGCTTGGGACGTGTTGACAGTGGCCATTGGGATTGATCGAATTGTGTGGCTAGTGAGCCAGTGAGAATGGACCTGAAGCGCGGCGCAGGTCGTGAGAAAGATGTTCGGTCACGCATGCAATTTGGGTGTGATTGTAATTGGCTGGTTGAGTGGGTGATTGATTTGGCTGGTTGAGCGCGTTGGACTGATTTGGCTGGTTGAGCGCGTGACTGATTTGGCTGGTTGAGCGCGTGATTGATTTGCCTGGTTGAGTGTGTGACTAATTTGGCTGGTTGAGCATTGGTTGATTGAGCTGGTGAGATTGAATTGGCTGGTTGAGCGTGTGACTGAAATGGCTGGTTGTGCGTGTGACTGAATTGGTTGATTGAGCATGTGACTGAGTTGGTTGGATTGGTTGGGTGCGAGGGTGGATTGTACTTGAATGATTGTGTTATATTACTGGGATATTATTTCATTATCCTGTTTAACTAATGTGCAGAGAAGGCAGGTGATTGGATGGCGAGGTAAGTCCATTAATGTAAATTATATATATGTTATCGATTGGATTGCATGTGTGACTTGTCTGGGTACGCATTGGTCTATGTGGGGTTTAGGGGGTTGCTTATTGAGACTCGTTCTCACGGTTATTATATAACCATTTCAGATCCGCGACCATGAGTGATCGGAGACGCAGCAAGGGTATCTTGGAGATCAAGGACGGGTCAAGTACCTGGCATTTGAGTTTTCTCTTGTTGTAGAGGAGTTAAGTTTGCGACGATTGTCCCCCTTTGAGAATTGGGGTTCTACTGTTGTGGTTTAGCTTGGGGATTGTCTTTTATGGATGTCGTATGTGTTTGTCAAGTGTATGAATGGCGTTATTGTTTTATGCTATCGCTATCCCCTTGTCATTATTGATTGTCCGTGGTTTCTATTTGTTTCGCGTGTGCTTAATCTCCGATGTTTTGGGTTGGGTCGGGTGGGCGATCCGATGTCACATTCAATGTTTGACCATCGAGGGGTGGTCACGCGCTCGTAGGGTGCGGGGCGTGACATCCCTGTTGATTTGGTATCAAAGCGAGGTCAGCTCGAACCAAGATGGTCGAAGCTTGGAGTGATAAGAAGCGATGACTTGGGGTAGCCAGTTAGGGAGACTTGTTGGCCATGCGATACCTAGACTGTGTGATTGCGATTGTTGAGTGGTATTATGTGATAATTCATGAAATGCAGATGCGTCAGGACTTGAGGTTAGTGTGCAATCCCTGCTCCTTGTGATTGAGTGGTGTTGTGATTAATTGCCTGCTGAGTGAATTGTTGTGTGATTCACTGCCTAGGGCTTTAGACTGATATAGTTAGCGTAGGTCTTTAATTTCCGAGGGAATTATAGCAGGTAAGTGGGTGATGTGAACCCTGTGAGTATGAGTAGTTGAGGTCGAGGTCTGGTAGGTCTGCAAGTTGTAGTTGTAGGGGATCCCAAATGGGATGATATTTTAAGGGCACTCGAGGGAGTTGGAATTTTAATGAGTAGACAGACCGAGGAGCGAAATGCTACTGTTACTACTGATGCTAAGGCCACTATTATCGTCGTCAATAGGAATAACAGGAATCATGGACATAATGAAAATGTTGGGAATCAAGGTCAAGGACAAGTTAATGCAGTCAGACGGATGCGTTAGTTGGGTGGAAAATTTTTGAAATTTAAACTTGCA
Organism: Syzygium grande; assembly: GCA_024733475.1. Lineage (NCBI taxonomy): Eukaryota > Viridiplantae > Streptophyta > Magnoliopsida > Myrtales > Myrtaceae > Syzygium > Syzygium grande. The sequence continues at coordinate 13,714,125 of JAMXDD010000004.1, read as the reverse complement.
AGGTTCGATAGGAAGAAGTGACCCTGACACTACGGTATTATGGATAGATGACTTAGAAAAAGGCTTTTGAGGTATTCGGGTGCACTAGTGAGGACAAAGTGACCCTAGCTGTATATCAACTCCAAGGAAATGCAATTGATTGGTAAGAGGGCCCCCAGAGTAGGCTATTTTGAAGGGCATAATTCCAAGCTGGGTGTTGTTGTCGAGGCCTTCAATGAGAAGTATATTTAGAGAGTACGCAAGGACAGAAAATGGCATAATTTCTTCGGCTTCGCTAAAATTGGATATCACTCGATTAGTGTGAGGTCGAGTTTGTAAGGTTGCCTAAGTACGCACCAAGGTAGTCAATGATCGTGTGGATGGGACAAGGAAGTTTCGAGATGGACTGAAACCGAATCTTCGTAGTCAGTTGATGCTAATAAGCCTAAGGGATTATAATGAGTCAGATGCCAAGGCTTAAACGATTGAAGGATATGAATGAAAGGTTACCGTATATGGATCGCGGTACACGCCGGCTAGGGACAATAGGAACTTTGGAAAGAAGCCTATGACAGAGAATCGGAGATTTGTCTCTCTAGTAAGAAAGAATTTTGGAAAGTCGAACTGCTATTCCAACGCTGCATGTCGGTCTTATGAAAAGAGGCATAGGAATGGCCATTGCCAAGGTAAAAGTGGAGCATGTTGTGGATGTGGACAGTAAGGCTACCAGTGAGAAATTGTTGAACCGATAGATTAGGTCACTAATGCAATCGCAGCGAACGCAGATAGGACATTAAGCGAGAACCGCCCTGCAGATTAATCAGAATCGGCTAAGGACGTAAGGAAAAGTGTATGTTGTGGCTGAGAAGGAAGTGAAGGATGTGCCTTGAAAGTCTAAATGCGTTATGAGATGGTATTTGGTACAATAGAAGATGATTTTGAAGTTATTACTTGAATGATCATGTATGACGTATTATCACTTGTAGTGAATAGGCTTAATCGATTTATGGATTTTCTGATTTATTGGCGATATTCTTGGACGAGTTTGGAAGGATGAGTTATGCTTGGAAATTTCAAATTTTACAAAGAACCGGGGTGATTTGTTTTGGGAGACTGTTGGGTTGAAATTGGATTGATTGAGCTCGTCTTTGAGGTGTATAAAGATAATTGTTTTGTGGTTGACTAGTTGGTTGAGGAACCAAGGCTAAAGGACATAGCCGAGGTGTGTAATCTTCCCGATATCTTTCCTCAGGAATTGCCGGGATTGCCACCTGATAGGAGAGTCGAGGTTGTGGTTGAGTTGGCCTAGGGACAAAACCGACCTTGAGAGCGCTCTACAAGGTGTCACTGTCGGAATTTAAGGAATCGAAAGTCCAAATGTGGGAGTTATTGGATAAAAGTTTTATTCGCCCGAGTGCGTCTCCATGGGGAACGCCAGTTTTATTCGTGAGGAAGAAGGACGGATCGTTAAGGTTATGTATTGGCTACAAATAGTTGAATCAGGTAACTATTAAGGATAAACGCCCATTGCCAAGGGTAAATATTTGTTCGACCAGTTACAAGGGGCATCAAAATTTTGTAAGATCGACCGGGAGGACTGGTTATTACCAATTGAGGATCAAGGAGGACGTGTCGAGATCGGCATTTAGGACGAGGTATGGACGCTATGAATTTACGGTGATGCCGTTTGGACTGATTAACGCCCCCGCAACCTTTATGGAGTTAATGAATCGGGTATTTAAGAAATTTCTAGATCAGTTTGTAATCGTGATTCATAGGCAATATCGTGGTATACTCAAAGAGTTCCGTCGAGTGTGAGTTACATTTGGAGAAAGGTTCTACGGACCTCAAGAGAATACGCACTCTATGCTAAGTTTTATAAGTGCGAATTCTGGCTTCATTGAGTGGCGTTCTGAGGACATGTGGTATCTGGTGAAGGGATCGCAGTGGATCCAATAAAGAGTGAAGCCGTCATGAATTGGCTAAGACCGACAACGGTAATCGAGGTTTGGAGGTTCTTGGATCTGGCAGGTCATTATAGACGTCTCATGGAAAGGGTTTTTAACGTTAGTAACACCGTGGACGCGTTTGCAAAAGAAGGAAACGAAATTTGAATGGACGGATAACTACAAAATGAGTTTTCGGGATTGAAACAGAGTTTGACGATCACGCCAGTGTTGACGGTCCCGTTAGGTCTGGGAGGATATGAAATTCACAAAGACGCTGCTAAGAGGACTCGAATATGTGTTGACACAACGTGGGGAAAAGTAGTGCCATACGCATCGCGACAAATGAGACCGCATAAGCTGAATTATCCAACTCATGATTTGAATTAGCCGCAATTATTTTCGCCTTAAGATTTGGAGGCATAACCCGTGTAGGGAGAGATTTCAGATTTACATACGCATCATCGAGTTTAAAGGTATCGCTTTTCCCGAAAGAACTTAGCATGAGATGCTGTGTCACGCCCCGCACTTCTCGTGCGCCCACATCCCTCGCAGAGGTCGATTCAGATGCGACGTCCCAGACGCTGCTGCCGACCCAAACCCAACACAGAGAATTAAAACACATGCGGAAGCAATTAAAACCACGCGCATAAAGATAAACGATAACCCAGATAACCACTGAAATCCATACTTGTACTAATACTGGAAATCCTTTACAAAATCCAAGTACAGCTCGAGTACCAAAATCAAAAGGATTTCAAGGCCACTACAACTAGCCGGGGGCTTCTCCCAAAAATTGCATCAACGCACACCTGTCATCCTCAAGGCCGGGGATCTGAAAAGTCGGTTTTACAACAACCGTGAGAATAAATCTCAGCGAGTAATTCCCTAAACCTAAACTAGGCTAACATGCACCTCCTGACAAGTACTAAACAACATAAGGTACACACATCCTGACTCAGGCCCTCGGGCCTAATCTAATCTCGCTAGACCCTGCAGGTTAGGCGTCAAATCAACAAAAGCAGCCACGCGGCAGAATATAATCACAGCACATATACGTGCATTTCTATGCCACCACGCATGTTATGCATATGCTAGTGCTCGCACTCATGCTCATGCCTCATCAATGCAATAGCGCACACTGGCACTCAGCCATTTTTCAATTTCTTCTCCGACCCGCGTAAAACGCATCAGGTCCGACCACAGAAACGATCAGGTCCACACCGCACACTTGCTCAATTTATTATTATTATTACGACTGAAGTCATCACTTTTTCACGGCCCGTCGCCTAGCCTACTTCAAAGTGCATGAGGCGCAGCAACCGATCTGGCCCAAAGTCTCTAGCCCGCTTCAAAGTGCATGAGGCGCAACATCGATCTCCTTGCGAACCGTAGCCCGCCTAAAGTGCATGAGGATGGTCGCCTTCCGGACGTACCGGCATCGCCCCGCCCAAAGTGCATGAGGACGGTATCGACCAAGGTCACGACCCGAGGTCCTTAGGTGATCACACAACTCATTATTATTCGACCCCGCGAAAACGATCGTGGCATTTTAAGTGATCACTACGCACACGCCATTCGGGCATGCCCGTATATGCACATGTCGTGCCAATGCGTGAGATGCACATTCATGGTTATTCATTCACACTTGGGCATTCACATGCGCAAATCACAATGTAACAAGCTCAACTTGCACCGCGATATTCACTTCCATAAATCGACATGCCCACTCGCATAATCAATTTCAATTCAACCATGGCATCAACTTAACACGCAATTTATGCACAAAATTCACACAACCAAGTCAACGAGCATTCACAAGACTCGAGGCCCATCAAATCGATCCATTTCTAGTCCCGCTTAGACACGTGATGTGACACCGTCAAATGGACCACAACCGAGGCTCAATTAGCCACCAATTACACTAATCAATCATTCCCGGTAATTGCACAATTAGACCTCAAAATAATCTCGCCTTGCCCCAAATCAAATCCAACCCAGTCCATTCATGCCAGTCACTAAACCACAAATTTTAGGCCGATAATTATTCTCAAATACTTTATTATAATCCCCAAGTATCATTCCAATTGGCCCCCCCAAAAGTCAATTACGGCGCGCATTATAATCCTTATTTTAAACCCGAACATTTCCGGACTTGGGCCGATTTAATCCAAATTGTCCAGTCCACTTATCGCGCCACTCGGGCCACTAATCCTCCATTAATTAAACATACTAATCCACCAAATTGGTCACAATTACAATTCCTAATCACATTCACAATTTAACCCCTAAAATACCCTAATTAACCCCTAAACTTGTTTAAAAATGGGGCTTTGGAAGGAGAAGAAAGAGAGAGGCTTAGCTGTCGAGGGCGCGACTGGGCGGAGTCGGGGAGGAGGAAGACGAAGGAGCAGTAGAAGAGAGAGAGGAGAAGAAGAAAGAGAAAAGAAAAGAAAAAGGAGGAGAGAGAGAAGAGAGAGAGAAGGGACAGGTCCGGTTCGATCAGAAGGGGGGGCGTGTTCCCGAGAGAGAGAGAGAGAGAGAGAGAGAGAGAGAGAGAGAGATATTTGAATTTTTAACCTAAAACGCGAACCAATGGACGCGATTCGAACCAAAAATTGACTTATCGGTGCCGATTTAATTTCGGAAAAGGCCTAACAATTCCTTAAAAATCCCGAATAATATTCTAAGGCAATTGACTGAAATAAAATAAATTCCAAACACACTACGAGGGTGGTCTACCAAATTCAAATTGCATCTTGCTCGTAAATCCACTTTTCCACTATCCCCGATAATCTCGAGCATCGCCACAATAATTTCGACATCATCAATTTATTTCGTTCCAAACTCCCGGAAATCGATCGCCAAGTTTAGGGTCCAAATAACGATTTAAAATTCGATCGAAAAGCGATTCTAGCTAAATTTAATTTAAAATAATAACCGGGAGTGACTGGCCCCGGCGAGATTTTACCATAAGCGCATCGACAAATTATGCGCTTTTTTATAAACCCCAAAATGGACCAAAATTCGGACTGTTACAATTCTTCCCCTTACAAAAATTTCGCCCTCGAAATTTACAATCCCAACCCGACTACTCAAACAAATGGGGGTATTGGTGTTGCATCACTTCCTCGCTTTCCCACGTGGCACCTTCCGTCCCGTGATGTTCCCAAATAACTTTAACCAACGGAATCGCCTTGCTTCTCAGCACTTGCTCCTTTTCTGTCCCTCGATTCGCACCGCTTTTCCACGATGTTACCGTCGTCCACGCCTATTACTTCATAATTCAGCACGGGGTCGGATCCGTTCGTAATTTCTCAACATCGACACGTGGAAGACGTTATGAACCTGTGACAAATTTGGTGGCAAAGCTAGACGATAGGCCAACGCTCCAATCCTTTCCAAAATCTCAAACGGGCCTATGTACCGGGGCTCAGCTTTTCCTTTCTTGCCAAACCGAGACAATCCTCTCATTGGCTGAGATCTTAAGAAACACATGATCGCCAACTTGAAACTCCAACGGTCTACTCCTTCGGGTCCGCTGTGAACTTTTCTAGCGACTCGGGCTGTTCTTAACCTTTCTCGATAATCTTTATTGTTTCCATCGATCGTTAAATTAACTCCGAGCCCGTTATACTTTTTTTCCTACTTCATCCTCAACACAAAGGTGTTGTGCACGCCTTTACCATAAAATGCTTCAAAAGGTGTCATTCTAATGCTCACTGAAAACTATTATTGTAGGCAAATTCCACTAAGTGCAACTGCTCTTCCCACTTGCCCCGAAAATCTAGCATGCACGCTCTCAAAGATATCCTCCAAAGTCTGAATAGTCCTCCTCAGACACACCGTCTGGGATGGTAGGCCAGATAAATTGCAACTTAGTTCCCATGGCCAATTGCAGACTTTTCCAAAATGTGCAAGAAACCGGGATCACGGTCCGATGTGATTGATACCGACGCCCATGAAGACAAACTATTTGACGACATATACTCGCCAATCTTTCTAGCTCGAGTCCTTTCGCACCGCCAGAAGTGCGCCGACTTGGCCAATCTATCTACTACTATTCCATGGAATCAGTCGCCTCTAGCTTCAGCGATAATCCCGCCACAACATCCTTAGGATAATGTCACATTTCCATTTTGAAACTTTCAACGGTCATGATAGCCTTTAGGCTTACCGGGCTGTGTCCTCACTTATAGACACGCCAAGCACCGCCACACACACCATCACATTTATCCTCATTCTATTCTACTGTGAATGTTGCCACAAGTCCCGACACACCTTAGTGCTATTCGGTGGATAATATACTTATCATGAATTCTCTATTCAAATGTTTCCCTCCCGAGTCTCGCCTCTTCGGTAAACACAATCATTCCTAGGACCTCAAGATTTCTATCCCCAAATACACCGAGGTTCAACTTCCTCTTATCGGCATCCATCTCAACGACTCTTTTGAATCTCTTGGCCCATAAATTGTCATTTCTTGGTTTTGGCCTCGATCTCCAACTTGATCCTCAAAGGTAACCAACAAGTTTGACACTCGGCTCACTTCAAATTTAAAATCTCAATCCTTGAGCCCGTCCGACAAGGCTCACTCTAACCATCATACGCGCCATCACCGACTCACGACTCAACACATCTATTACTCGCCTAGCCATTCCATGGCGACACCGGTCATCGAATCAATTCTCCGTCGTGGCATCGATTAATCATCTTGTACAGCCTCAATCAAGCGACGACGTGTGCTACAACTCTATCCTCACACGCCAACGCCCACTCCCAAGTCTACTTAATGAAGCGCTGCTATAGACCCTCGATCCTCCCGGTCCGGTTGAATACTCAATACCGGGCAATTAACAGCCCATACTTCAGCTCTTGAACTCCGCTCATGCTCATCATTCAATCAAACTTGGTTCTCTTTCTTAAACAGCCATGTCAACAGCACAAATATGGACAAGAATTCTTCTACCAAACGCCTATGATTGTCAAAGAAAATCTAGAATACTTCGAGCCCCGCTTATTGGCATCCATCCATCGTGCAATCGAAAGCTATCACCCTCGACCTTAGTCGTCCACAGGTTCCATCTCCCAAGATGATGTGTCCAAGGTACGCTAATCAATTGTTTCAAAATTGACTTACCACACTTGTTGTAAAGTGCGTGTTCTCTTAGGGTCCGTAGTATCTCCGCTCGATTGTAGCTCACGCCTCCTCGTAGCTCATCGAATATGCTAAAATAGCATCAACAAACATCACGACAAATCGGTCTAAAATTTTTCTTGAATACCCTATTCTTTAAGTCCACCCAAATAGTAAGGGATATTCCTTAGATCGCTGGCATCACTATAAACTTACGAGGCCCATACCTCTTCCGAGATACTAAACGGATGATATCCGATCCGCACTTTGATCTCGTGAGTACACCGAGGCTCCTTTACAATTGATCAAATAGATCGCCGATCCCCGAAAAGGGTCACTTTTTCCCGCCGCCTAGTTCTCTTGTCGGTAGATCAAATACAACCTCGATGTATTGCCCTTTTCATCACGCCCAATACAGAACTCCCCACGGAGCACACTAGGGCTTAATAAAATTTATTCACAAGTTCTTACATCCGACCTTCAATTCCTTAAATTCCCAACAAGGACAACTAATACCACACCCTCGAAATCAACTCGATTCCGGGGCCATTTTTTTACAGCTACACTTCCCGCCTAGTGGCAATCTAGAATTTCTAAGAAAGACCTCGGAATGTTACACACCTCGTTAATTCTTCCGACTTTAGTTCCGCCATGATTGGGTCACTACACCCACTAAGCCGCCCTTCACAACCTTCATCCGACATCTAATCACCTCAAGCAAAGGCATCCAAGGGATTGAGATTCCCTCATCGACTTTCCCGAAATCCAGACCTAGGATGTCCGCTCGACTAAACCGGATTGTCTCATTGTCGCAATCCATAACGGCTTTCTCGCCTTTACTAGGCAATCCACTTCGATCCTCAAATCTAAATCAGACTTAACCAACACCGCTGTCAGTCGATATTCTTTCCTCTATTCCCAATCACTATCTCATAGTTGAGACACCCAAATAATATCAACACCCGATCATTAAAAATGGGTCGCCACACAAAGCGTGAGTGCTTGCACAACAGGCTTAATCCTAACCAACAAACAAATCCTCCAAGTTTCCACGCTTACTACAATTCTCAAAGCGCTTCAGCTAATGGTTCGGCTTTCCGATCTTCTTCTGAACCGGTGGGACGAATCGTCCCGCTTCCCCGCCATCTACTCCTTCCTAAAGTAGCGGTGATCTATATCCCGAGTATACCACGACCCGTTAAGTGGCTGCTCTTTTCCACTAATCTCGCTCCATCACTTGAGCTCATTCATACACTTCCCCATTATTCCCGATGTTCAATGAAATCATTGTGCTTTGAGCTCGACTTCATCCATCTCGGAATCTCCCGAACCTTGTCCTATGGATTTTTTTTTTAACCAACCTAACGAATTTCCTTTCAAATCGCTCCACGCTTATTTGCCCTTAGTGAAGTAGTACACATTCCGCTAATCTCCTTCCTTAGGCATTCTCCCGAAAAACACTTCCCATAAAAATTCTCAATAAACATAGCCCAAGTCCGGCTGTACTCATCGAATATCCTATCCCCAAGCGGTCTTCCACCAATTCTTTTCATCCCATCGCAGCTTAATACACCGCCAATGTTACTTTCTCACCTGTACCCCGATATGTCAAAGGCTTTCTCAACTTTCATTGCCAATCTCGTGCAGCCCTGGGGTCACCCTTACTATTGAACTTAAGAAAGTTCAACTCGAGAAATCATTCCACCAATTAATGCACTCGCCAATGGCCACTATCCAATTTGGCATAACCGCATTATTCCCATTCATAGTAGTAATCACTGCAACCTCAAAGAGCCTAGGCAATGACGCGCCCCTTTTCCCGAGCTGGCCTGCCCATACATCTCCCATTCTTATAGGGTCCGAGTCACAACCTCTAATCTCAGCCTCAAGCCTCATAGCTTATCACACTTGATTGCTCTTGGGTTTCCTTTACCCTTTATAATTGCCATTCATACCGCCTCACTATTCAACTACCTGTTATAACCCCCATTGAGGGGATCAGATACTTAAACCAATCTAATTGGGTCTAAGGTCCCAGGCGTTATCACAAACATAGTTAAGCAACCAGCATGCGCCTAGCACAACCAACACAAGACCTTCAACAAAGAGGTATATGTACTCACCTCAGTCCCGCCCAAGACTTTACTCGATAACACAGCCAATCAATCAAGTCACGACAACAGAGGTACACTTAGCACACGAGGTCAACCTATTAGCTACCCAAGGTCATCGTCCTTATGAGGTACACTTAGCTCGGGAGGCTCATCAACCCAAACCCAACATTCAGAGAATTAAAACACATTAAACACGAAGCAATTAAAACCACCCGCATAAAGATAAACGATAACCTGTGATAACCACCAAATCCATACTTGTACTAATACTAGAAACCTTTACAAAATCCAAGTACAGCTCGAGTACCAAAATCAAAAGGATTTCAAGGCCACTACAACTAGCCGGAGGCCTCCCAAAAATTGCATCAAAGACACTTGTCATCCTCAAGGCCGGATCCGAAAAGTCGGTTTTACAACAACCGTGAGAATAAATCTCAAATGAGTAATTCCCTAAACCTAAACTAGGCTAACATGCACCTCCCGACAAGTACTAAACAACATAAGGTACACATATATCGACTCAGCCCCGGCCTAATCTAATCTCGCTAGACCCCGCAGTTAGGCGCAAATCAACAAAAGCAGCCACGCCGCGTAATATAATCACAGCACATATACGCATTTCTATGCCACCACGCATGTTATGCATGCTAGTGCCTCGACTCATGCTCATGCCTCATCAACGCAATGCGCACACCCAAGACTCAGCCATTTTTCAATTTCTTCTCCGACCAAGGCAAACGCATCAGTCCGACCATGAAACGATCGTGTCCACACCGCACACTTGCTCAATTTATTATTATTATTTACGAGTCATCATCACTTTTTTCACGTCTTGGCAAGGCCTAGCCCGGCCAAAGTGCATGAGGCGCAAGAACCGATCTGGCCCAAAGGTCTCTAGCCTCGCTCCAAAGTGCATGAGGCGCAACATCGATCTCCTCACAACCGTAGCCCGCCCAGTGCATGAGGATGGTCGCCCGCCTGACGTATCGCAATCGTCCCCGCCCAGCGTATAAGGGATTTATCGACCAAGGTCACGACCGTAGGTCCTTAGGTGATCACACACCATTATTATTCTGACCGCGAAGAAACGATCGTGCATTTTAAGTGATCACCACGACACGCTATTCGGCATGCCCGTGATATGCACATGTCGTGCAATGCGTGAGATGCACATTCATGGTTATTCATTCACACTTGGGCATTCACATGCGCAAATCACAATGTAACAAGCTCAACTTGCACCGCAAGATATTCACTTCCATAAATCGACATGCCCACTCGCACAATCAATTTCAATTCAACCATGGCATCAACTTAACACGCAATTTATGCACAAAATTCACACAACCAAGTCAACGAGCATTCGCTGCACTCTGAGGCCCATCAAACCGATCCATTTCTAGTCCCGCTTAGACACGTGACAGACACCGCCAAATGGACCACAACCGAGGCTCAATTAGCCACCAATTACACTAATCAATCATTCCCGGTAATTGCACAATTAGACCTCAAAATAATCTCGCCTTGCCCCAAATCAAATCCAACCCACCATTATTCGCCAAAGTCACTAAACCACAAATTTTAGGCCGATAATTATTCTCAAATACTCCATTATAATCCCCAAGTATCATTCCAATTGGCCCCACAAAAGTCAATTACTACGCGCGATTATAATCCTTATTTTAAACCCGAACATTTCCGGACTTGGGCCGATTTAATCCAAATTGTCCAGTCCACTTATCGCGCCACTCGGCCACTAATCCTCCATTAATTAAACATACTAATCCACCAAATTGGTCACAATTACAATTCCTAATCACATTCACAATTTAACCCCTAAAATAATCTAATTAACCCCTAAACTTGTTTAAAAATGCAAATAAGAGGAGAAGAAGAAAGAGAAAAGAAAAGGAAAAAGGAGGAGAGAGAGAGAGAGAGAGAAGGGACAGTCCCAGGAAATTCAAGAGAGAGAGAGAGAGAGAGAGAGAGAGAGAGAGAGAGAGAGAGAGAGAGATTTTGAATTTTAACCTAAAACGCGAACCAATGGACGCGATTCAACTAAAATCGACTTATCGGTACGATTTAATTTCGGAAAAGGCCTAACAATTCCTTAAAATCCCCGATAATATTCTAAGGCAATTGACCAAATAAAATAAATTCCAGTCACTACGAGGGTGGTCTACCAAATTCAAATTGCATCTTGCCTTTAAATCCACTTTTCCACTATCCCCGACAATCTCGACATCACACAATAATTTCGACACCGTCCAATTTATTTCGTCCCGAAACTCCCCGGAAATCGAAATCTCGCCAAGTTTAGGGTCCAAATAACGGCGAAAATTCGATCGAAAGCGATTCTAGCGAAATTTAATTTAAAATAATAACCGGGAGTGATCGGTTCCCTACGAGATTTTACCATAAACGCACCGACAAATTATGCGTTTTTATAAACCCCAAAATGGACCAAAATCCGGACTGTTACACAGTGCCGTTGGATGGAACTCCTCAAGGACTACGACTGTGATATATTATAAAACCCCGGAATGACTAATTAGGTAACAGATGCACTGAGTTAAAAATCGAGCATTGCGCATGTGATGGTCAAAGAATGGACCCTGTTGGAGGAAATTCGGCATTTGGAATTTAAGGGTGAAGCGAGTCATGTTTAGAGTCTGCTTACCGAATTGAGGATTAAACTGGAAATCCGGGCTAAGATTAAGGCCTTACAATCGATGGACCTAGAAATCCAGAAGATTCTGGAAATGAATGTCACAAAAAGGAAATCGGATTTTCAGGTATTCAAGGATGGGATCTGAAGTTCCGCGGTCGGTTATATATACCCAGTGATGCAGAATTAAAGAAGAGATTTTGTCGGAAGTACACCGTATAAATTACAGTATTCACCCGGGTAGTACGAAAATATATCAGAACTTGCGACAGCATTATTGGTGGAGCAATATGAAAGTGGATGTGGCCAATCATGTGGCTAAGTGTTTCACGTGCCAACAAGTGAAGGCACAACATTGCAAGCGGGTGGAATGTTGCAACCATTGAAAATTTCCGAGTGAAAATGGGAACACATCACGATGAACTTTGTATTGGGATTACTGAGAAGTCAAAGGGGTCATGATTCGATTTGAATAGTAGTCGATCAATTGACAAAGTTAGTGCATTTTCTGCCAGTACGAAAGAACTTCACCTTGGAAAGGTATGCCGAGATTCACGTGCGACAAATAGTCCGTCTGCACGGAGTGCTAGCGATAATCACTTCAGACCGGGATCCTAAATTCATTGCCGCTTTTGGATAAGTCTTCGTACGGCAATAGGAACAAAGTTGCAAATTAGCTTGGCCTATCATCCTTAGACATATGGCCAGTCTGAAAGGACAATTTAGACTTTGGAGGACATACTACGAGTATGTATATTGGATTTTAAAGGTAGCTGGGAGGAATAGTTGCTCTTGGTTGAGTTTGCCTATAACAATAGCTATCAGCAGAGTTTTAGAATGGCACCGTTTAGGGTATTGTATGGCAGCGTTTGCAGAACACCGGTTTGTTGGGATGAAGTGGGTAAGAGGAGTATCAGGGGTCCCAAGTTGGTTCAGCAGTCAATTAAAACAATCAAGGTGCGATGTGGGACAGTGAAGAGTTGATGCGACACCAGTACCCCCATTTGTTTGGATAGTTGGGTCGGATTGTAAATTTCGAGGATGAAATTTTTGTAAGGGGAAGAGTTGTGACATCCTGGATTTTGACTCAATTTTGGAATTTAATAAACGTGTAATTCGTCAGTGTGCTTATAGTAAAATCTCGCTCAAGAACTGATCACTCCCGATTATTGTTTTAAATTTTGAGATTTCGCTAGAATCGCACTCGATCGAATTTGGTCGTTATTTAGACCCCGAACTTGGCAGTTGATTTTCGAGAGTTTCGGGACAAAATAAATTAGACGGTGTCGATATTATTGTGGCCAGCGATCGAAATTGTCAGGAATGATGGGAAAGTGAATTTTTGATCGGGTATGAATTTGGACTAGTAGACCTACCTCGTAGTGTATCTTGGGTTATTTTGTTTTGGCCAATTGCCTTAGTAATGTGGATTGTAGGCAATTTTAGCACGTGCATTATTAATAGATTAAATTGTGAAAATTATGGGCATAATTAATGACTAATTATGGTGGGCAAGTGAGATGGGCTGTGATGTGAATTGAATTCGTGCGTGAGTACTTATTAACTAGTCTCGGGCTAGAACGGCTAGGGCGTGCATTAAATTAGTGATTTTATGATTTAATTGTGCAATTTGAATTGGATTAAATAGTATGCTCGATTTGGAATATTGTGTGTGACCGACTTGAACGTCGGGTTTATGGTTGAAGTGGCGATTTGTGGATTGGAACGAATTTGTGAATTTGAGCTGTTTGATGTAATTTGGCGTGAATGTGATTGAATTGAATGGCGTGTGCATGCCTGTCGATTTTAAGCCCGGATCGATCGGAGGGCTACGGACTTGGGACGTGTTGATGGCGGTCCGTGTGAAGGCATGAATGGCCGATGTGCCAATTGGATGCGGGCTTAAGACGTGTTGACGGTGGCCCGTTAAAGGCGTGATTGGACCAGGACGTGTTTATGTCGGTCATTGGAATTGTTTGAACATCGTGGCGTGGGACGTGTTGACAGCGGCCACTGGATTGAATGAATAATGTGGCTTGGGACGTGTTGACGGCGGCCATTGGGATTGATCGAATTGTGTGGCTAGTGAGCCAGTGAGAATGGACCTGAGGCGCAGTGGCGCGGGTCGTGAGAAAGATGTTCGGTCACGCATGCGATTTGGGTGTGATTGTAATTGGCTGGTTGATCGTGACTAATTTGGCTTTGAGCGGTTGGCTGGTTGAGTGACTGAATTTGGCTGGTTGGTTGAGCGTGGTGGAAATTGAGCTGGTTGTGGCTGGTTGTGCGTGTGACTGAATTGGTTGATTGAGCGTGTGACTGAGTTGATTGGATTGGTTGGGTGCGAGGGTGGATTGTACTTGAATGATTGTGTTATATTACTGGGATATTATTTCATTATCCTATTTAACTAATGTGCAGAGAAGGCAGGTGATTGGATGGCGAGGTAAGTCCATTGATGTAAATTATATATATGTTATCGATTGGATTGCATGTGTGACTTGTCTGGGTACGCATTGGCCTATGTGGGGTTTAGGGGGTTGCTTATTGAGACTCGTTCTCACGGTTATTATATAACCATTTCAGATCCGCGACCATGAGTGATCGGAGATGCAGCAAGGGTATCTCGGAGATCAAGGACGGGTCAAGTACCCGGCATTTGAGTTTTCTCTTGTTGTAGAGAAGTTAAGTTTGCGACGATTGTCCCCCTTCGAGAATTGGGGTTCTACTGTTGTGGTTTAGCTTGGGGATTGTCTTTTGTGGATGTCGTATGTGTTTGTCAAGTGTATGAATGGCAATTATTGTTTTATGCTATCGCTATCCCCCTTGTCATTATTGATTGTTCGGGTGGTTTCTATTTGTTTCCGCGTGTGCTTAATCTCTAATGTTTTGGGTTGGGTCGGTGACGTATCTGGGACGTCACATTCAATGTTCAACCATCGAGGGGTAGTCACGCGCTCGTAGGGTGCGGGGCGTGACATACCCTCGGCTACAGGTTCCTCATTTTTTGGAACCTGAAACCCACTCGTCGGAACCTAGAATCTAGAACCTACATTGTCACAGTTCTTTTTTTTATTTATTTCATTTTTAGTTAAACAAAACAAAAAATGAATGCAATAATACCGAATAAGATAGAATACAAAACAAACAAAATTATCAACAGGGGAAACATAATTGGCTACTGTTTGGCAAGGAATTCAATTAGATAAAAGAGAGGAAACAAAACAAAAGTCACTAGACTTGTCACCAAGTTTTAGTCACTAGACTTGTCGAGGACATCACAAAATAAAATGGATGCTGTTGCCGTGCAAGAGGACATCACCAACTCCTCTAAATCCTACTTGTATCAATTTAAACAGTTTAAACGAAGACATTCATACTAAAAGAGCTAAGTGTCAATCATTAGACTTAACTGTTGTTCCCCGAGGAGCAGACGCATGGTGCCCATTGGAGTTGCTCTTTTCCTACCAAGCAAACAACATGAGAACATATTAGCCAAGAGCACTTGAACTTTTACTGGCGGTCTTTATGCAATAAGGCTACGTTTGGTTGTCCGAAAATTCATGATAGGATAAATTTTATCATCTCCTATATTTGGTGTCCGCACAAGATAAGATAAAGTCGGATATAGAAGGGATATAACCCGAATAAAATTATCCCATGGAGGAGGTGGGATAAAGGTGGATAGAATTTCTAATATCCATAATAAAAAAGTTATTTTTCTCGAATATCAAACTTGTTGAATTAATAAAATTAAAATAATATTTCAAAATAAATAAAACTTCAATTTTAATATATAAAATTCAAAATAACAAATAAATAACAATAATTTCATTATTATTTATTCTTATTTTAATTTATATATTCCAATTTTTTCTATCTTATGATATAAATTTCATATTTATAAATAAATACAATTAGTATATATTTTTTTTATTATATATTTTAGGTATATTAGTATATTTTAATATTTAATAAAATTTTATTAGAGAATTAAGGAAGGAGAAAAAAGAATTAAAAAAGAGAGGGAAAATAAAAAAATACGCAAAAAAAATGAAGTAAGAGTGTCCCGAGAGATTTTATCATCTCTGTTTATGCAAACTTTAAGTTCATTTACACTGATATGATATTTATAACAAATAATGGACAAGGTAAGATGTGAAAATATTCGGCTTTATTACTGCGATTCACCAAACAATAGATGGAATATAGCAAATCCCCTGGATTTAATATCCTATCCTATCCAGTCCTATCCTGACTAAAAATCCAAATAACCAAACGCAGCCTAAGATATTATCATATTCGAATGAAAAGACCTAAATCCAAGTATCGTACCAATTAACTATAGAAATCAACTAACTTTGAGTTGAATTACTACATTGCCACATCTTAATACAACTCCAACATCTCATTGCACACAATTGTCACTAGAAACTGTGTTTTACTCTATCTAACCTAAATATTTGCATGAGTTCATACATTTTAGGACATAGCTCGTAAATGCAAGTGAAAAGTTTGTTTGTTAATAGAGAAAAATAGAGGGATGGTAAGGGATGGTTGCTGCCTCCCTCCTCGATTCATAGAGGGTACTAATGTCCAATAGCAAAACATTGCCATTGGTGCTTATTTCACAGATCATATAAAACTAGTCATGTGACACTAGATGAGTTAAATCCATTAAGAAATCTAGAAAACTCCATTTAAACTGCTAATAGTACATTAATTTCCAAATCATGTAACTTTCAAAAGTAAGACCACTAATTTCTACTTGCCTAGACCTTAATCATCCACAAGAATGCAACACACTTGCACGGTCAATGTGCACATTCACATAAGGTGCAAAAGTGCCCAAGTTTTGGAAGAGAAAAGGAAAAGAAAGAAAAGAAGCGAACTGGGATGAACATTAGAACCCATGCACCGACATGTGGAGACATGGAATTGGGAGTGCATTAAACAGCTAATGCTAACTCAAGCGCACTGACACAATACAACATAGGATGTTCAACTTCTGAATATATATAAACTGCAACTCTTCACAACATACACTAGCCTCCAAACAAGCAGCAAATTAGTGATAGAATCATCCGGATATCAAAAGGGTGCATTGTAGCAACAATGCAACATCCCAAATTAGCATCCCCCGTTTCCCAATCTTTTTTTCTTGCATGAAAGATGGGTAAATTGTCCAAATTGCTGAACCATTTTTCCTGCCCTTCACGAAATAAACAGAATTTAACAATAACAACAACTCTCCAGAAAATAAGTATTAGAGAGCCTCACCACATGTATTCATTCATCCATTCCGCTTCAACTTGTAAACTCTATTTACTGACGATAATCTCCTCACTAAGACAATCCGTATAAAAAAAAAGAGATTAATAAAATAATCACTTATTAGATGTATAAAAGGAATTACAATATATAAAGATAGATACATCACTTACCCAACTCAACTTTTTTTGCATTTTCGATGCACTCTTCAACATTAATCGGCATACGAACGGCTCTCAACCAATCTTGAAAGCAAATCAAAGCTTACACTACTTTGGGAGTCAAAGAACTTTGAAAGCCATCAAGCACACGACCCAATGTACTAAAAGTCGACTTTGAAGCAACAGTAGTTATGGGAATAGGCAAAACATTCCGAGCCATCAAAGATAGGATCTTATATTTTGAGCCACTAGTCTTCTACCACATCAAAAGATCAAGATCAAGAATATTTTCATTTTTATCTTCAAGATATTGATCAAGCTTAGATTTGTTGTCATTGCACACTTGTTGGTTCGAGTGCATAAAGGTTCTCCACCAAGCTTGGATGTTATACTTCTTGATCTTGTTACCTTCGCTACCACCGGCATCGGTATTGTAACCACTACTACTAGCACTCAAACTTTGGGTACCAAAATTTCGATTACTTGAAGCAAGAGAAGATTGCTCATAAAATTCATATAAACGGTCTAATGCGTCTTAACTTTCGATTCATCATCATAAATTTGTCCATACAAGAAATTCACATAACTTAACTTGGCTCTAGGATCCAACACAACCGCAATTAACACCAACATATTCACTTTATCCAAACTCCCATAGTATTTATCAAATTTCTTTCATTTTCATACCCATAACTTGAAACTTAGGATTCAAAGCATCCACCGCCTCTTTCAAATATTTATACAAAAGAGCAATCCCTTCAAAATAATCATTTGAAGTAACATATGAACTCCCCAACATCCGATTGGTGGTATCATAGAATAGTTTTAGAAATTCCGAAAGAATAATGGTGTTGAGGAAAATCCCTAATTAGTTTTGAAGAAAGACAAAACAATCCATTTACTGACCACAATTATACTTAAGTTATTTGATGCAGGTAAATATTAAGTCATTAGATTTAGTCGATGAAAGGACTTTGTTATCAAACTCATAATTTATCGTCAAATTCAATAAGTATTATTTTTGGCAAATTTATGCAGGACAATCAAATTGATGTCTCAAGATATCCTAATTCGTAATTACAAGATCGATTCTTAAAAACGAAAAACTATACTTATGGAAACCTTGATTTGATTGTATGGGCAATCAAATCACCTGGTGATAATGATTCTTCTTCTAACAGCTATGCATTTTCTTTTGGGAAGTTTCTCCAATGGGTTGATTTGGAGATCAATCCTCTGAAGACTGTCTAATGGATAGATTGGAAGTAGAGGAGTATAAAAGGAGTGCAAACGTCGTACAAGAAGAAGAACTACAATCGAGAATTCCAAAGTCTGAATAGAGTTTCGATCTTACACACTTGTAATTACTGTATTTCACGTTATTACTTTAGAAAGAAAATTACTTGAATGAAGAGTGTACATGATAGTGCAATTTATCATTTGAGAAGCACTACTCTTATAATCTCTTGGTGATTCAATAGTGAAATACAGTCAACAAGTTGTCAGCGTGGAGAGTGGACATAGGCCTGACAAAGCCGAACCACATAAAGATCTGTGTATAGTGTTCTCTTTCCTTAAACTCTCATTTATTATTGTTGACATTATACTACATGCATATCTGTCAGACGAGTTCATTAAAATATCATCATAGTTATCAGATGCAATCATTTGACGACAACTTATATACAAGTTTGCAATATGCATTCATCTGATATTGATCATATAAGTTGTTGACCTTGACTATATTCATTCTGTACATTTAAATCATACAAATTTATAAAATCACATATTCACCCCCTCTAGGTAATTGCACTAGCCATAACAATTGATATCAGAGCTTAATGCTCATTTTTCTTTGAGGTGTTATTTTACTTATGAGCTAACGATTCTTGATAGCTAGTAATGCTAAGTCAGGTCACAACAACATATCGCCTTACTTTAATGAAACTGAGTACAATGTCTGAGAAAACAAGATGAAGACATTCATCTTGGGAATAGATTAGGATTTATGGGATATCGTTGAATATGGAATCATTCCAAATGTTTCAACTGAAACAAAATCTCCAGAAACTTCAAAAGGGAAAAATGAGATACCTTCTACTGAAGGAATTAGAGAGCAAATCAGACCTCAAGCTCTACCTCTCTCGGCCAAGGAAATTTCCAAAAGGATTTATCTAGATGCAAAGATCAAAATTGCCAAATACAATGGTCTAGCAAGTGTTGAATATAAACGAATTGTGAATCTCAAAACTGCAAAAAAAATTTGGGATCATCTCTCAAACTCGTTTATGAAGGAACAGAGAGAGTCAAGGAGACAAATGTCAACATTCTTCCTAGGGAGTACGAGTCCTTCACTCAAAAACCAAATGAAATAATTTCCGAAATGCAGAGCAGATTCACTTAGATCGTAAATGGGCTTGAATTCCAAAACAATCCCATCTCAGAACCTATGAAGGTGAACAAGTTGTTGAGAGCTCTTTCAAAAGAGTGGAACAACATCAAAGTTTCTATTCAACAAACTCATAGGATCAGATCACTCACAGTGGATGAACTTATTAGAATTCTTCAATCTTAAGAAACTGAAAAGTTCTTAGAAACTGAAGAATCCAAAGGTAAAAAATCCATAGCTTTAAAAACTAACATTGATTCTGATGACACAGATTCAAAGAAAGATGAGGATAAAGATGAAGAATTGGCTTTAATGGTCAAGAAACTGAGGAAGATGGCAAAAAAGGTGAAGATGAATAAGTCAAAGAAGCAATTCAAGAATTCTGATCCATCAAAAGCCAAGAAGCTGAACTTTAAGAAGAAATCAAGTGGCGAAGATGAAGAAAACAAGGACGTGATATCCTTCCACTGCAAAAAGAATGGATACATAAAGCCAAAATGCCCTCTTCTCAAAAAGAACAAAGGAAAGTACGAATGATATAAGAAGACTTTCAAAGCTGAAATGTGGAGTGATTCAAATGATGATGAAAGCGAACAAGAGTATGCCAATATCTGCTTGATGGCGAATTCAGACTTAGAATTGAGTTCTGATGAAGAAGACGAAGTAAGTGATTTCAAAATTCCCGAAGCAGTTATAAATTATATTGATGATTTAGTTTCTGTTAACAAAACTGCTTTAAAAAAATTTCTGTATTGAAGAATGAGATTTTGTCTTTAAAAAAGTGTGACTCAAAACAAGGAAATTGAGGAGTCAATTGCATATGAAAATGAATGTTTAAAAAGAAAAACAATATTTTAAAATAGAAAGATATTTCACAAAAAGGATAAGATTGATTTCTTGCAAAAAGAATTTAATCTTATCAAGGAGAAAAAATAATTCTTTGAAAATAAAAATGATTTATTGAAAAAGGAAATTTTTGATATGAAAGATATTTCTAAGGAAAGTTTTAATCGTATCTCTAAAGAAAAAGAATTTCTGAAAAATGAAATTTCAAATATAACCAAGAAATTCCCAATGGGTTCAAAAAATCTTCAACATATTTTATCAATTCAAGTCCTATTATAATAAATCAAGTTTGGGTTTTGAGAAAAATACTGAATTGAAAAATGCCTTTCCAAATGTCAAAGAAAGACTAATGAAAAGACCGCCCCATTTGTATGTCAAAATCACTTTTAAAAAAGCAATTTGTGAAATTCAATGGTCAAACGTCCCTTAAGTGCTCAAATTGAGGTGATATAAATCATTTCAAGAATGAATGTCCTAAGGTTTGGAGACCTGTTCAGAGAGACATTCTGAGAATAATTGATCCTAATCAAAATAGACCCAAGAAAATATGGGTACCAAAGAAAAAGTGAGCTACTTATTTTTTGCAGGTACTAATAAAAAGAAAGAACAAGTGGTACCTTGACAGTGGTTGCTCAAGACACATGACCGGAGATCCTTTGAAATTCATCTAGTTAGAAAGAATTAAAGGAGGAAGTGTATCATTTGGAGGTAACAACAAAGGAAAATAATTGATAAGGGAACTGTCAGAATCGAAAATCTCATTATCAACGAAGTCTCAATAGTTGAAGGTGTCACGCCCCGAACCCTACGGCGTGCGAGCATCCCTGCAACGGTCGATTCGTGTGCGACGCCCCAGGATGCGTCGCCGACCCAACGCCCAACACAGAGATTTAAGTACACGCGGAAGCAATACAACACCCGAACAGTTTTGAACCAAATAACCAAGGATAGCCAATCAGCAAACAACATGAACAATTACACTTGCGTTGGTACTGGGCACCGGACACAATATTCAATTACAACCCAAACTTCAAAAATCAAAAGCAGTTCAAGGCCACTACAACTAGCCGGGGGTTCCTCCCAAAGCACTTCGGTACACCTGTCATCCTCCAGGCTGGGGGTCTGAAAAATCGGTTTTCAACAACCATGAGAATAAATCTCAGCGAGTAATTCCCTAAACCTAAACTAGGCTAACGTGCACCTCCTGACAAGCGTTACTAACACAAAATACACACATAACTGACTCAGACCCTCGGGCCTAAATCTAATTATACTTGACCCTGCAGGTTAGGCATTCTAAATATAAAACCACAATTGTACCATAACATTTGGATTGCAGTACAAATACACATATCACTTAATTCCGATGCATGTAATGCACGTGCTCATGTTCGCACTCATGTCATGCCTCAGCAATGCAGTAACGCACACTCGCATGCTAGCACTCTGCCATTTACCAATTTCTCCTCCGACCCGCGTTAAACGCATCAGGTCCGACCCGCGTAAAACGCATCAGGTCTATCACTTCGAGATCGATCTCTGGCCCGCGTTAAATGCATCAGGCTCATGACATTTACCCGCGTAAAACGCATCAGGTTGGTCATCTTCCGTAAACCGGGCATCGTCCCGTAACGTTCACTACGCCTCGGGGATGGGGTTCACTACCCGCGTAACACGCATCGGGGTTTATTGTGATCACACACTCCCACAAGCACCAATTCTTATTCCCGAACCCACACGTAAAACGCGGGGCATTTTAAGTGATCACAATGCAAATGTCATTTGGGCACATTCGTACATGCTCATGCCGTGCCAATGCTTGAGATGCATACTCATGGCTATCACGTTCACACTTGGGCATCCACATGCGCGAATTACGATGTAACATACTCAACTTGCACCGCGCATATTCAAATTCATAAATCAACATGCCCAAATCAGACAATCAATTCAAATCAGTCATAGCATCAAATTGACACACTACCCACGTACAAATTCACATAACAGGGTCAACAAGCACTCGCGCATTCGAGGCCCGCCAGTCTAATCCATTCTTAGTCCCGCTTGACATGCGACAGGACACCATCAAATTAACCACAACCGAGGCTCAATTAGCCAGTCAATTACACAAATCGATCAATTCCGGTAATCGCACGCTTAGACCTCAAATTAATCGCGCCGCGCCCAAATTTAGTCCCGTCGTGGGCGACCATTATACCGTAATTTCTAGGCTAATAATCATCACCAAAATGCTCTATTATACTCCCCAAATATCATTCTAATCAGCCACCACAAAACCAAAATACGGCGCGCACTATAATCCACATATCGAACCCGAACTTTCCCGAACTCGGGCCGATTTAATTCAAACTGTCCAGCCCATTTATCGCGCCTCTCGGGCCACTAATCCTCCATTATTTTATCGCACTAAGCCTGTTGAATAGTCACAAAAACAGCCACCACTCGGTCTATCGATTTCATCTCTCAAGTCCACAATTTTATCCAAATCCCGACACCCATTCTTCGCCACATCACAGCAATATACGGGCCACTAAACCTCGACCAACTAATCATTCTTAGTCACCAAAAACACCACAAAATCAGCCCTTTAATTATCTCCATAATTTAACCCCTAATTTACCCTAATTAACCCCTAAACCCGTCTAGAAATGTAAATTAGCCTAATTAGGGTTTAGGGTCAAACTCATCGGGTGTCCTAAGATTCAAACCGAGCCGAACACGTGGCGATGCGCGTCCGCAACGGAACAGTTCGCCGGCTAAAGAATGGTGGCAGGGCCTCCAAGTAAACAGAGGGAGAGAGAGGGGGAGGAGTCCCGCGGCCTGAGGGAGAGAGAGAAGAGGCTGCTGGGCAAGGTCGGCGAGACTGTGGTGGCGGCGGAGTTGGACGGCGTGGCATGGTCGGGCGCGACGACACGGCCGAGGTCGTCTGACGACGGGGACGCGCACGCCGCGCTGTGCAGAGGCAGGACATATGCGGGCGACGGCTTGCTGTTGCGTGCGCGCGTGAGGGAGAGAAAGGGAATGGTTGGGGCGGGCGGGCGGGTGGTCAGGCTACACGCCGGGGCGCGCGCTGGTGCCGGGCGGAGGACGGTCGCACGACGCTGGGAGCAAACCCGCACGCAGCACCACCGGGGAGAAGAAGACCAGAACAGAAAAAAAAAAAAAAAAAGAAAGGAAAAGGGAGGAGAAGAAAAGGAAGGAGAAGAGAGAAGAGAGAGAGTCGAGAGACGGGGGGAGGTATGGGGCGAGAGGGACGCCTCCAGAGAGGGGGGAAAATGCGCCACAATCCGAGGGAGAGAGAGAGAGAGAGAGAGAGAGAAGAAATAAAAGAAAATATTTGAACTTTCAAATATTAAACGCGACCTGGTGACCCAAATTCAAAACCGAAAATGGTCTATCGGTCCTAAATAGGCCTCGCACATCAAAAGAGACAAAGGCCAAATTAATTAGACCAAATTTCAACGAGGGGGTCTACTAGTCCAAATTCGCACCTGGTCCAAAAACTCTAACTTTTCCATCATTCCTAAAGATCTCGACATCGCCACATTAATATCGACACCGGCCCAATTTATTTCGTTCCCGAAACTCCTAAAAATCGATCGCCAAGTTCGGGGTCTAAATAACGATAAAAATTGAATCGAAAAGTATTCTAGCGAAATTCTAATTTAAAATAATAACCTAGAGTGATTAGTTCTCGGGCGATATTTTACTATAAGCACACTGACAAATCACGCGTTTTATAAATCCCAAAAATGGGTCGAAATTCGGAATGTTACAATCCTTCCCCCCTTACAAAAATTTCGTCTTCGAAATTTACAATCCAACCTAACTATTCAACAATGGGGTTATTGGTGTCGCATCCACTCTTCACTTTCCCACATCGCACATTTGGTTCCATGATATTTCCAAATGGGACGCGCAGAGGGGGGGAAACGCCCCCGAGGGAGAGAGAGAGAGAGAGGAGAGAGAGAGAGAGAGAGAGAAGAATTAAAAGAAAATATTTGAACTTTCAAATATTAAACGCGACCCGTGACCCAAATTCAAAACCGAAATGGTCTATCGGTCCTAAATAGGCCTCGCACATCAAAAAGAGACAAAGGCCAAATTAATTAGACCAAATTTCAACGAGGGGGTCTACTAGTCCAAATTCGCACCTGGGTCCAAAACTCTAACTTTTCCATCATTCCCAAGATCTCGACATCGGCCACATTAATATCGACACCGTCCAATTTATTTCGGGCCCCGAAACTCCTAAAAATCGATCGCAAGTTCGAGGTTCTAAATAACGATAAAAATTGATCGAAAAGCGATTCTAGCGAAATTTAATTTAAAATAATAACCGAGAGTGATTAGTTCTCAAAAGATATTTTACTATAAGCACAATCGACAAATCACGCGTTTTATAAATCCCAAAATGGGTGAAATTCGGAATGTTACAATCCTTCCCCCTACAAAAATTTCGTCTTCGAAATTTACAATCCAACCTAACTATTCAACAATGGGGTTATTGGTGTCGCATCCACTCTTCACTTTCCCACATCGCACATTTGGTTCCATGATATTTCCAAATCACCTTGACTGTTTCAATTGACTGCTGAACCAACTTGGGACCCATGATGCTCCTCTCACCCCCACTCATCCCAAAGAAACCCGATTCCCGCGAACCCCCTTATACAATGCCCCAAACGGTGCCATTCTAAAACTCTGCTGAAAATTGTTATTGTAGGCA
>JAMXDD010000004.1:13635816-13688767 GCA_024733475.1 Syzygium grande | reverse complement strand
CGCGGCGACGGAGGTGGGCTACAGCCGAGGAGAGAATCGTAATCAGTGGGCGCCGGGAAGAGAGAAGGAGGGGACGGCCGGGCGACGACCGGGCGCGGGCGCTGAGACGTCGGGCCGGGTACGGCGAACGCGAGTAGCCGCTGAGGCTGGTGGCTGAGCCGATCAAGGCCGAGCGGCGGACGGCGAGCAGAGGAGTAGCAGCAGCAGCAGGTCAGTCGGGGGAGGCCAGCGAAGGAGGGAGGAGAGAGAGAGCACGCTGCTGGCCCAAGAATGGCACAAGGACGCTGGGCGACGCGGCGAGGCGCGGGCGCCGAGACGGAGGCGAAGGACGGGAAAGGTAAGGCGGCCGGGCGATTGGTCAAGGCCCAAGGAAGAAGAGGGAGAAGAGAGAGAGAGAGAAGAAGAAGGAGAAAAAACAAATATTTCACGTAAACCGGAGTCCGATTTAAAAATCGAAAATTGCCCACTAATCCCGAGTGAACCTCGCAAGAACTAAAAAGGGACAAAGGCCAAATTATCTAGACTAAAATTTTTACGAGGGGTCTACTAGTCCAAATTTGCACCCTATCCTAAAACCCAAACTTTTTCATTATTCCCCGATAACTTTATACCGCAACTCGGATACCATTAACCGTCCAATTTATTAAGGCCCTCAAACACCAAAAAATCGATCGCAGTTCGTGGTCCAAATAACGATGAATTCGATCGAGTGCGATTCTAGCGAAATTTAGTTTAAAATAATAACCGAGAGTGATCAGCTCTCGGCGAGATTTTACTACAAGCACAATCGACAAATTATGCATTTTATAAACCCCAAAATTTGGATCAAAATCCGGACCGTTACAATTCTTCCCCTTACAAAAATTTCTGGCCCCCCGAATTTACAATCCCAACCCGACTACTCAAACAAATGGGGGTATTGGTGTCGCATCACCCTCGCTTCCCATGTGGCACCTTCCGTCCCGTGATGTTCCCGTGATAACTTTAACCAACGGAATCGGTTTTGCTTCTCAACACTTGTTCCTTTCTCGTCCCTCGATCCGCACCGGCTTTTCCACATACGACACTGGCTATCCCACGCGTCTATTACTTCTATAATTCAGCACGCTGGGTCGAGTCCGGGTTCGTGCTTCCTCAACATCGACCACGTGGAAGACGTTATGAACTTGTGATGATTTGACGGCATGGCTAGACGATGGCCAACGTTCCAACTCTTCCAAAATCTCAAACGGGCCTATGTACCTTGGACTCCAGCTTTCCTTTCTTGCCAAACCCGAACAAATCACTCTCATTGGCGAGATCTTGAGAAACACATGGTCGCTTGACTTGAAACTCCAATGG
The DNA here is from genome assembly GCA_024733475.1 of Syzygium grande. Classification (NCBI taxonomy): domain Eukaryota; kingdom Viridiplantae; phylum Streptophyta; class Magnoliopsida; order Myrtales; family Myrtaceae; genus Syzygium; species Syzygium grande. Next base: position 13,687,426 of record JAMXDD010000004.1, on the reverse strand, counting down.
TCTACGCCTCGGTCCGCGTAACTTTTCTCGACACGACTGGGCTGTTCTCAACCTTCCGACATAATTTTTCACTGTTTCCACCGATCGCTGAACCAACTCGACCCGCTATACTTCTTTTCTCCTACCTCATCCCAACACAACGGTGTCCCGGCAAGCCCCGCCATATAATGCTTCAAACGGTGCCATTCTCGATGCTCAATAAAAACTGCTATTGTAGGCAAATTCCACCAAATGCAACCGTTTTTCCCATTTGCCTTGAAAATCCAAGACACACGCCTCAAAGATATCCTCCGTAGTCCGAATAGTCCTTGCAGTAAATCCGTGGGATCATAGGCGGTCCAATTGAATTTGTTCCATGGCACTCCATGAAGAATTTCGCGGTAATCATTCACGGTCCGGTGATTGATATCGCACTCCATGAAGCCAACTTTTTGCCGTATAAATACCCTTAACCTTTCCATTCGCCTTTTCAAGAAAGAAGTCTGTTGACTTAGTCGATCATCGGCTATCACCCAAATAGAGTCGTGTGTCCTCGGCTCCTTGGCGGTCGATTACAAAATCCATTGTGATGTGCTCCCACTTCCATTTACGGGATTCCACCGGGCAGAACATCCCACCGAAGCTTACAAAGTTTGTGCCTTCACCCGTTACGTCAAAACGCTTGGCCACATAAGCCACATGTCCACTTCATTCCATTCCACCAATAGTCTTGGCGAAGGTTCCGCACATCTTAGTGCTGCCCGGTGAATACCGTAGTAGCTCCTATGAGCTTCCGACAAAATCTCTTCTTTGAGTTCAAATCGCCGGCACGCATTGGCGGTAAACCTCCATCTTGACACGGAAGTCCAGTTTCCTCCAGGAGTTGTCCATTTTCGAATTTTAAAGATCTCGTGGTCCGAGACTCGCAACGCCTTAATCTTGGCTTGCACTTGGCTCAATCCTTAACGTCACCATCGATGAGAGGTGTCCCACCTCGAACTTAAATTCCAGTCTCGGCTCGCCTCAGTAAGGTCCACTTTTAACCAGCAAATGCGCTGTTTCGATTTCCCGCTCAAGGCATCCGCCACCCTACTGGCCTTCCGGTGATACAAGATGTCGCAGCTCATAGTCTTTCAGCAATTCCATCCAACGCCTGCCTCATATTCAATTCCTTCATGAAATAGGTACTTGAGGCTCATGGTCCGTGTAGATTCCGAACCTTTCTCCACATAAGTAATGCCTCTAAATTTTAAGTGCGAAAATAATCACTAGTTCCAAATCGTGGTCGGGTAGTTCATCTCGCGAGGTTTTAACCGCCGATGCATAAGCAACTACTCTTCCATGTTGCATTAGCACGCATCCCAATCCTCTGGCGAAGCATCGCTATAAATCTTTACACCGCCCGGTCCCAAGGAATCGTCCAAGATCGGGCATTGTCAATCTTTGCTTCCGGTTCCCCGAAACTCTCTTCGCACTTTTCGTCCATTCAAACTTGGTTTCATCATATACAATTCACAATGGAGTGGCTATCACCGAGAATCGCTCCACAAATCTCCTATAATAACCTCCGCCATCCTAGAAAGCTTGAACCTCAAAGGATCGCCGCTTGTCTCTCCACCCATCACCGCTCAATCTTTGCCGGGTCCACGGAGATTCCTTCTCCGGATATTATATGTCCAAGAAATGCTACTCGGTTCAAATTTAAAACTCGTGACTTACAACTTAGCATACAAATGCGTTTCCTTAACGCCCCCGAGAACCTTTTCCAAGTGTACTTCGTGTTCCTGAACTCTTGAATACACTATAATATCATCAATAAACACGATCACTTAACCCGATCTAAGAACTCCTTGAATACCGGTTCATTAAATCCATGAAAGCAGCAGGGGCATTAGTCAGTCCAAATGGCATCACCGTAAACTCATAGTGTCCATATCTAGTCCTGAATGCTGTCTTTGGAATATCCTCCTTTGATCCTTAATCGGTGATACCATCCTCGTGTCAATTTTAGAAAATACCGAGGCTCCTTGCAAATCGATCAAACAGTCGTCAATCCTTGAAAGGATACTTATTCTTGACCATTCACTTGATTCAAATTTGACGGTAGTCGATACACAACCTTTTAGACCCATCCCTCTTTCTCGACGAATATACCGGCGCTCCCCATGGAGACGCACCGTCGGATAAAACCTTTGTCCAATGGTTCCGCATCCGGACCTTTAATTCCTTGACTCATAATGACAACAGAGGGGCGGCCGAGATTGGCTCGATTCCAGGCCAACTCGATATGAACTCCCCATTTCCTTTCTCGGGCGGCAATCCCGCACCCCGAGAAAGACATGGAAAGTTGCACACCAACGGTATATTCTCAAGCAGCACTTCACCGGCGACGGACGACCACATCCGGCTAAATAGCCTTGACAGCCCCTCATCCAACAACTTAGTTGCTTCCACCGACGAAACTCAAGGATCGAGGTTCCTCGACTCTACAAACTCAAAATTTAGGCGCCTACCGGCTAAACTGGATCGCCTGTACTACTCCATCCATCACAAGATACGCTTAACTAGCCATCCATGCCCACAATCAAATCAAAATCATACATCGGGCAACACAACCTAGGTCTATCATACTTTCTACACCACCAATCACTATCTCACACCGGTATCCTAGAGATATGTATATCTTATCCTTCAATGGTGTAGTCACACAATTGCACTTTCTAACATAACAGGCTTTAATCCACCAATCTAACAAACCGAAAGCAGAGCATAAACGAATGCGATGCTCCCTGATCAAATAATGCATATGGTTATATGGTGGCACGTGAGAAACCATACTGGTGACCACCCTCATGATTTTCCACTTCCTTCGCGCCATTGCATACACCGTCCTTGTGTCGGCGGGTCCGCTCATAATAGCCGGGCGCGGCACCCCAGTCGGGTTCCCATTTCGAGGTCAAGTAAGACGGGGCCCCTGCGGGCGGGGATGGGACAGCCCCATTTGGTGGTCCAAACCCCCGTGACCAAGTGCCCCAAACTGCTTTTGGCCGAAAGTTCGGCTTCTCGTTGTTCCTCCTAATCGGGTGGGACAACCGCCTGTTCCACCACTCCAGTTTCTTTTGATGCGGTTGTCCCTAGTCGGGCGAACCGCGATCCGGCGGCTGCCTCTATCGGTCCGATCCGCTCTGCTTTTGTGCCCGCTCATACATCTCATTTGTAGTCTTGATGTTCCGGTTATCATTTGCCTCCTCGTGTCGGTTTGATCCATCCGGAATCTCCGGCGCCTTGTCTTTGTGGTGCTCCACTATTCTTAAGGCGCTGAACCTTGGCGGTCTTGTAGATTACGCCTCGTCTTGATCCACCTGTCCTCGATCCTTGGCGAGTCTCATAAATTCCGCCAATTTCCTCTCTCTAGCACTCTCGGAGAAAGAACTTTAAAAGCTCTCGGAAAATATGGCCCATAGAAGCGGTTCCTCGGAAACACCCTTCCCTAGTGGCCTTCCACCAATCATTGGCATTGTCCTCAGCAGCTTAATTTGTGTGTTACTTTTTCAACCCGGTCTCCCTAGCACTTCAAAGGCCTTCTCAGTTCCTCAACCCAACGGGGTGCGGTCTCGAGGTCACCCTTGCCATTGAACCTCGGCGGTTTGACTTTCAAGAATTGCTCTACCAATTTAGACATTGGCGACTACATTCACCGGACACGAATTGATTCTCCACATTTCCTCGATTTCCACCATTTCCATTATTTCCATTGTTCCGTTATTCCGTTTGCCCCATTAAAGAAACCATGGCGGCCTCAATGAACAAGAATATAGTGGCATCTCTCCCCGAGCCAATCTACCTCCCGAATTCCGCGACCCTCGGGGGCTCTTAGGATTCCATCAACCCTCGGATCCTCACGCGAATCCTTACTATGTTCTAGCGGGTCCGGCCCGGGACCTCGACCTCGACCTCTACCTCTTCTACGGCCTCCTCGACCTCACCTCGCCTTGGGTTGCCTGCTCTCCAACTTGGCATGTCCATTCTCCTGCTATAATTTCCACATCGATCGGACCTAACCCAAGCTACGAGGTCCACCTATTGGCTACCCAAGGTCATCGCCCTTATCACCCAGCTTCACCTAATTGATCGAAATGACCTTGCTCGATACCAAATCAAACGGGATGTCACGCCTCACTCCTCGGTGCGCCACATCCCTCGCAGAGGTCGATTCTGCAGCGACGTCCCCGACGCCGTCACCGACCCAACACCCAACACGTAGATATACAGCACATGCGGAAGCAATTAAAACTACCCGCATATATATAAACGATAACCAAGGGTAACCACCAAAATCCACACTTGTACTAATACTGAATTCATATACAATATTCAATTACAGCCCGCTACCAAAAATCAAAACGGTTCAAGGCCACTACCGACAAAAAGGGGTAAGTGGCTCGGGGTCAGTGTACTACAATTAACCGGGTCTTCCCAAAATGTATCGACACCGTCCTCCTCAAGGCCGGATCCGAAAATATCGGTTTTACAACAACCGTGAGAATAAATCTCAAATAAATTCCCTAAACCTAAACTAGGCTAACATGCACCTCCCCGACAAGTAATCGAACAACACAAAGTACACACATAATAATCGACCAGCCCTCGGCCTAAATCTAATTTCACTAGACCCCGCAGTTAGGCGCCAAATCAACAAAAGCAGCCACGCCGCAAAATATAATCACAAAGACATACACGCGCATTTCTATGTCACAACGATGTTATGTATATGCTAGTGTTCGCACTCATGCTCATGCCTCATCAATGCATTATCGCACACTTGCACACTAGCACTCAGCCAATTCTCAATTACCCTCCGACCCGCGCTAAACGATCAGTCCGACCCGCGAAAACGATCAGGTCCACACTTCGAGATCGATCTCTAGCCCGCAAACGATCGTGCTCATGACACATTACCCGAAACGATCAGGTTGGTCATCTTCCCGTAAACCGGCATCGCCCCGCCGTAACACGCCTCAGACGGGTTCACTACCCCGCTGAAAACGATCGGTTTATTGTGATCACACTTTCACAAGCACCAAATTTTATCTCAACCCCAGAAGACGATCGTGGCATTTTAGGTGATCACAATGCACATGTCACTGGCACACTTATAATGCAAATGTCGTGCCAATGCTTGAGATGTGCACCCATGGTCATAAAATTCATACTTGGGCATCCACATGCGCAAATCACAATGTAACATACTAACTGGTATCGCGATATTCAAATTCATAATATCACATGCCCAAATCGTATAATCAATATAAACCAGCCATAGTATCAAAACAAAGATATTACTCATGCACAATTTCACATAATAGGGTCAACAAGTACTCACAAGAATCGAGACCGCCAGTTAATCCATTTCTAGTCCCGCTTAGACCCGTAGTATAGCATCATCAAATTCACCACAAATAGGCTCAATTAGCCAATCAATTCCACAAACTGATCGATCCCGATAATCGCGCCATAAACCTCAAATTAATTGCGCCGCCCAATTTAGTCCCATCGTATGCACCATCAAACCATAATTTCTAGGCCAATAATTATCGCCAACAAATTCTAATATAATCCTCAAATATCATTTAAATTGGCCACCACAAAAATCAAGTATGGCGCAAGAATATAATCCACAAAATTAAACCCGGACATTCCCGAACTCGGTCAATTTATTCCAATTGATAAGCCCATTCATCATGCCCTCCTCGGCCACTAATCCTCCATCAATTTATCAAACTAATCCACCAATTTGGCCATAATCCAAGCCCTAATTAAACCCACAAATTAACCCCTAAGTTAACCCCCCCTAAATACCCTAATTAACCCCTAAACTTGTCAAAACAATGCGATTCTAGCGAAATCTCTAGTTTAAAATAATAACCGAGAGTGATCAGCTCTCGGACGAGATTTTACTACAAGCACAATCGACAAATTATGCATTTTATAAAACCCCAAAAATTTGGATCAAAATCCGATTTGTTACATTGCTGGCCTCACGGCAAAGCTAAGCCCCACCGACCATTAGCGAAGGCAAGCTTCGCTGGCACCAACCCCTTGCCCGGCGATGACAAGGTCGGCCTTGCCATATTTGGTGACCAAACCTCAAATGGTTAGGTATCCCTTGCCCGGTAAAGCAGGCCAGAGCCTCACCGTTCTTTGGGTCTCCTGCGTCCAACCAAGGTGGGGCTGCGACCTTGTTGTCATTAGGCGAGAGGAGAACCCTGATGGCGGCAATTGACTTCATATGGTAGGTGACCTCGCCCAGGTGCTGGTGGGTGAAGTTGAGCCCCCTGCATATGCTGGGCATGACAGCAGGAGGTGGGCCTTGCCCTTGGGCGGGGCGAGGCTCGACCTTGCCCACCTAGGGGCCGGTGAGGCTCACCCTCGCCAGTGGCCGGTGGGAGTGAGCTTCGCCAGAGACCGGCGAGGGAAGAAGGCTCCGAAAAAAAAAAAAAAAAAGGATAAAAGTAATAAAAAATTGAAAAAAAATTTGTCACATCAGCGTTGGTCGAATCATTGGCGTCCATGTTAGCTTCGCTTGTCCATAATTGGTTGGATAGATTGAATTGGTACAAATGTAAAATGTTTAGTATTGAATTAACAAAATTGAAAGATTTATGACTGAATTGATAAAAATATAATAAATTTAGAACTTTTGGATAATTTTCCCTCGTGTGGACGCATTCAAACATGACGCATGCAACATGACGCATGCATATAACATCTTGAGGTCGATGCACTTTATTTGTCTTGTTCCCCCGTAGTCAAGCAGCGAATTGACCTCTCAACAACTTCGAGAATTTCTTGATCAGGTCTGATCATCGATATTCCATAGAATTGCGGTAATCGCCTCGATGGTCTATAAATATCGCCTCTCACGCATTGTCAACTCTCGTATAATGCGACTCCCGCATTGTTAACACTTGTCCATTGCGATTCTCTCTCTGTCTCTCACTCTCCTCTCGATCGTCCTTTTCGTTCTCTCTGATCTGGACTTGAGCTCCATTCATGGCCACGATCAAGTGCATCAAGGCGAGGCAGATCTTCAACAGCCGTGGCAAACCTATGATTGAGGTTCGCGCACTATTGCACGTGCCCACGTCGCTTTCATAGGAGGATCATATGCTGTTTATATATGGGGTCCCCAAAATTTTGTATTGAGCACATATATTTAATTCGCTTGCTCGTATTTAGTCAAATTTCATGCATCATCCTAATGGGATGAGGTCCACATCGCCTCTTTTACATAAACGTGCTCACTCTCTATCTTCGTCTCGACGCTTCCTAAGTTTCACCAGCTTGATCGTTCGTCCCTCGTCGGCTTAACTTCTCTCGTTCCGTGTGCTCTCGATTCGGTCTTTGCAAATAGTGTCTGTGATCGATGAATCTCATTTAGTCAGTTGGTGAAGCTCACTTAGCATCATTTCTGTTAGTGCTCCGCCTGTTTCCTTCTTCGTTGTTGTTCATGTAGGCGACGAACTTATGTTGCGATTCACGAAACCTGTCAATACGTCGACTTTTTTGATTGATCTCCACGAAGATTTTACCAGCCATCAAGTTGGATTTTGTAGTACTTAGGTGAGAGAATATTAGATCATGCGCTTTCTAGTTGTGACTGCTTTTAATTGTTTCTGTGAATTAAGAGTTAACGCGATCTATTATAGGCCAATGTGACTCTCGACAACGGGGCCTTTGCTAGAGCTGTTGTTTCTAGCGATGCATCCACCGGTAAGATTTATGCTTTAACAATCCTCATTTTTATACATTTATGGGTAATCTGTGTGCGTTTGTTGACACCTATTTTTAATTTGCCCAAAATTAAGTGCACAAAATTTAGGAATTAATTTTTTAGTTCCTAAAACAAAAAAAATATTTCTATTTAAATGCATTGCATATAGAAATTAGGCACATTTTGCATTAATAGGGCCTATTAGAGTTTTAAAAAAAATTTCAAAATTTCAAAATTTCAAAATGCAAAAAAATTTAAATTAATTAATTAATTAATTAAAAAAAAAAAAAAAAAAAAAGAAAAAGAAAATCGAGCCAGGCCGGGTCGGGGCCAAGCCGACCCAGCCCGTTCCTCTTTTTTTTCTCCCCCGCGCGAGCCTCCTCTCCTGGCCCGTTCTTTTCTTTCTTTTTTTCTTTTTCCCCTCCCCTCCCCTCGCGGGCCCAAGGCCCTTTCTCTTTTCTTTCTCTTTTCCCCGCGTAGGCCCAGCCCAGCCTCTCCTTTTTTTTTACTTCTTTCTTTCCCCCCCCCCCGAGTTGGGCCTGGCCCGGCCTAGCCTTTACTTCCTTCTTTTTCCCTGCGCCGGTCGCTCTCTCCTCCCCGTTCTCCCCAGTGCGCGACCAAAGTGTGGCCTTGGGCGCGCGCCGCCTCATCGCCGCCATTCGATTAGAGGGAGGGCTAGGCGAGCACGCCACAAGGATCGCCATTGGGGCTAATCCGCCTCTCTCATTTCTGAGCCCCTTATCCTTTTCCTTCTCCCTGCTCTCTTCACCCTCGCATCCCGTGACCGACACCCCTCTCGCAATGGCCTATGGCCGCAGACCTGGAGCCCAGGCTGGTGCGCCATCGGGCGCGGATGCCATGGAGGGGGGGTGCCATCGTCGTCGCCGCTATATATAGCTAGAGAGAGAGAGAGCTCCAGTCGGCGAAACAGTGAAAGAGAGAAACAGAGGAGAGAGAGAAACAGAGAGAGAGTGAGAATAGAGAGAGAAAGAGGAAGAGCTGAGAGTCTGCCGGAGTCGAAGGAATACCCAGCAGCCTTACCGTCGGCCAGAAAGAGAGAAACAGAGAGAGTGAGAGAAACAAAGAGTGACAGAGAGAAAATAGAAAGAAAGAGAGGGAGTTTGGTTTTTGCCCGCCAGTTGCCGCCACGCCTTCCCAAATAGTTCTCCCCCTTTGCTGCGCCAATCAACGGTGAGACTCCCCCGGTCCAGACTGCCCGCTCCCCCTATTTTTGTTCGGTTTTGGTCGGGACCATTTAGCCATTTCGCCATGAAGTCCCGCCCATAACGCCGTTCTTCACCGTCTGAGTGTCGTCACCAAAGGTAGGCTGGGTTGCCTAGGTCCACCAGTTCGCCGGAACAGGTCAGAAATATCCCAATTTTCGTGGCGCCCCCCACCTATTCGACGTTTTGCCTCAGTGAGGCTGAGTTCGTTTTGGTTGCCGGTCGGCGAACAGTGGTCGGACGCGCGAGCCCAGTAGTCCAGTGAGGTTGGTGGTGACCCCAGGGACCGATTCGGGGGACGGTGCAGGCTTGGGCCGGTGAACGGCCAATTTTGGCCCCGCCGGCGTCCCTCCGCGGGTTTGTATGTTCGGGTCGGATTCGACTCGAATCAACAGATCCGACCCAATCCGAACTGACTGATCTGACCCGGGTCAACGCCTGGGTTGGATCCATTGACCCGGGTCGGGTCCACCAGACCCAATTATTTTAAAAAATTTATATTATATTATATTTATTTTTTAAACAATTATTTAAAAAAATTGTTAAAAAAAATTTTTCAAAAGAATTTTTTAAATTTTTTATCCCGTCTTTTTATTTTATTTTATTTTATTTAAAAAAATTAATTAAATTATGTGGTATATTGGAGTGTTTTTAATTTATTATTTTTTTTTTATCGCATAGGTTGCATGTTTAATTAGATAAACATATTGTGGTGTCATTATCGTGCATGTTTTCCAATTAAAGTATAATCGCATGAGCTATTGTATTTTGAATGTCATCTAACTCGGTTAAGTTTAGAACCTTAGGCTGCATGAATTGCTGCACTCCTGACTGCTGATCGTTTATGATTATGCACTCGTTTGATCACCTCACATGTTAGGAGAAAGGTCTTAAAATCAATCCAAAATTGCCTGACAAATATTTTCAAAAAATGAACAGGGTAAAAAGGTACCGAAAGGGCATTAGATATTTAACTAGTGTAATCAAGTCTCCAAACCCAGTTAATCTCTGGTTCATAGGAATAGGGTGATTCTCCCGTCACCCTATTTGGGTTTCTAATCGACTTATCCCAAATCGATTAGTGGCGACTCCTGCATGTAAATCACCTTGCATGTTAAAAACTTAAACCCTAAGTCGCGATATGGTATAGGCTTGGGAGAGCCTGAGTTAAGTCCCGAACCTAGACTTAATACGTACCAGGCGAGCCCTCCTCCTTTTTTGCATGTCGCTCGCAAAGGCTCAGGAGTTCGGTTACGATCGACTCCGCTTAGGGACTTGCATTTTCTAAAGTGGACTTAAGCCAAAATTTCTACCCTATTCAAAATAATTTTTGTCCTGCAACAAGGACTCGGTATGATCCCGACATGAAGGTGTTATTTATTTTTTGCAGGTTCGAATTGATTGTTTATAAATTGTTGTGCATGCTTTAACGATTTAGCACTATACTATGGCACACACAACTATGCTGCGGGACCACGGCCGCAATAGGGCATTTTAGGATGGTGTTAAGAAAGATTTACCTCGAATAGCCCGTGATGTAGAGGTTTTTCTTTTCCCAAATTTATGTTTAAAAATCGTTAAAAATATCTTTTATTCGTGACTATAAGATATTCCTTTCGATTTGGCCGAGGTTAAAAGGATTTGACACCAACACGAGATTGCGGCGGTTTATTTTACTTTCACTTTGCTGAGCCATTCTAGATAAAAATCGAGCCTCACTCCTCATGTGCATGTCGTTGTGATTGCCATGGCTCAAGAAAAGGTATATATCTATCCCTTTTCATTTTTTTTTATTATACAGCCTACTTATTCAATTGATTTGTTATTGTTAGGCCACATTGATTGCAGTCTATATACAGATACGCTTTATTTGGAGGAAGCATGAGAAAGCCCAGCCCTCGTTTTCTCCTTGGATGATATTTTCTTTTCATGGATGGATATTATCACCGGGCTAGTTTGGTATACTTCAACATGCCCTCAAAATGCAAATAAACTTGTAATTTCATTTAATAGAGTCAAATGAATTACATTATTGAAAGGGAAATGCAAATAATCAAAGCCATACGAATAAAAACATAAACATGAATTGAAATCCTAGAAAGCGGAAATCCTAGAAAACACTTGAAATCCTAGAAAGCATGAAAGACTCCTTCGCAAAGGAGTATAAAACAGAAATTTCTCTACTCAATAACAGCATCCGTTTAATTCCAAAGATGATTGGGTAGAGGGTTCCACTGACATTTGGTTGATCAACTGCGGAAAGAGAATGCCTTTGTGTCCAAGAGGTCTTGAATTCTATGCTTCAAAGACGTAACAATCATCGAGAATGACCGACCTCTCCCATATGATACTCACACTTCTTAGAGGAGTCATAACCGAGAACCGCTCGGGGTTAAGCGTTTAGACTCACTTGAAAGTAAATTTTTCTTTTGGAGAACAGGCAGAACTTTGGATAACGGCCCAGTGCAGGGCGTGAAATTTTTTTTAGTACCTTGTTGCCGACTAGTGAATTGGCGTCCCACCTTGTTGTTTGCCAACATGAATTGTCGAGGCAAAGGTCACGGCTTTGTTGAGAGTAAGCTACATTCACTTCAGTGTGTCGGTTCCTTATCCTTCTTGAGGGTGAACTTCTTAGCAGAGGTAGCTTGCTCCGGCCCAACCATCGCAAGAAAGCGATCTCAATGCGTTCTCCCGCGGTGTCAGCTCGACTAAAGAATTAAAATTAGAACCCAATATTCGATTCTGAAACTAATGGTAAAGTCTTCATAAAGGTATCGAGCATCTCTTTCTCGATTAACTCGGGAATGATTTGCACAGCTAGAGCTCTCTACCTAGTGGCATAAGCCTTGAAGGTTTCGGTCTTTTTCTTCTCGGTGCTAATCAAATCCTCACGTGATTTTGGGCCACGTCAATATTGAATTTGTATTGATGGATGAAAGTATCAGATAAATCCTCCCACGTCTTGAGCGAGTGGATCTTCTTCAAAATGAACCATTGCAAGGGGGTCCAGTTAAGCTATTTTGGAAAGTGTGGATCATGAGTGGCACATTATCGGCATATGGCGCCATCCTCGCTTTTAATCTTGTAAATGGATCTTAGGACGGGAAGGCCATCGAACTTGTTAAACTCAGGCGCTTTGAACTTCTTAGGGACTTGGACCTTGACAATGTGAGCAAGACCTCGTGAGAGTTGATCATCAAAGCCTTGCATTTGACGGAATTTTTCTTCAAGCTTATCAATGCGCTCAGCCTCATCACTCTTTGGTGGCTTAGAAGATGCATCGCCCCCATTTGTAATGATCGGACACGCTTTGTCAGTTAAATTTGCACCATTCTCGGTCGAGGAAGTGCCAATGGCAACGGTTTTTCCCTTATCTTTTGACTCAACAGGGGAGAGTCATCGGGCAGTACGATCTCTACACTCGGTTGAGGGGTGCAGACGGTGTGGAAATGCTTGTTTGTAGGGAAGCAACTTGTTTGGTGAGATTCTTGAGCACATTCAGGACTTGTTTCATCTCGGTTTCAAGGACAGCAACACGAGCCCACTCATTTTGGTCGAATTCTTGCTCTTGAGCGAGTACGGATTGGGGAACGTTGACGGTCCATAATAACCTGATTAAAAATAGAGCATGGTAAGTATATCGCTCTCAAAACAATCAGTCCATGACTCAGTCTAATTGTTCCTTTTTATTCCCATTTTTCGTGACATTTTTCATTACTCCATGTACTTGTGAAAATGATAAATTTCTCAGGAAATAATGACCTATGACACATCCAGGAAAATAAAGACATAGATTGAAAATAATTCTCCAAAAGAGCTTTCTTTCTTCTTTTTTTTTTTGTTAAAAAAGGACTCAATGATTATTACTTTCAAATTTAAAACCCACCTAGACCTATCATGGACCGACTCGGAAAAATGCAATAACTAAATAAATTGCAAAAAGGAGAGTTCAGAAGACTTACTTTACCGGTAGGACCATGGCAATCACATAGACATGCACATGAAAACGTGAGGTTCGATTTCTATCTAGACTCTGGCTTGCAAAGTGGAGACGCGAGGATTACCGGGCTAAACCAGTCATGGTTGTGGTTAGGCCGGGGTTCCCCGACTCGGCTTAGTCAAGGAGCCGACCGGGTTGCAAAGGGTGCAACCGTGGTGGGAACTCAATGACACCGTGAAAAAGCTTTTCGGGACCAAGAAGGGCGACCCATACCACGCTGGTGTGGTCGGGTGTCCGCTGTCTCACACCATCTTAAACCTATGCTGCCCAGTCCGGCAAACGGGTAGTGTGTGCGGTGTAGTATAAATGCAAGGCATGCACAAAAAGGTTATATCATACAATGCTTCGTGCATAAAATAAACCATTCATCCAAACACCTCCCCGCAAAACAAGGGTTAACAATCACGCCTCCCTTATACCTTTCATTCTGCAAAACCATTTAACACCTAAAATGTTAGGGATGTACCTAGGATCCTCGCTGCCAAACAAAAATATTTTTTTGAAAGGAAAAACTGGCTTAAGTCCACTAAGAGTTTTAACTCGGTCCCCGATGGAGTCGCCAAGCTGTTGCGACCTAAAATTTTCTCTCGGGGCTAATGGATTATTAGGACTAAGCCTAACTCGTGCCCTCCCAAGCCTTACCAATTCACAACTTAGGATTTAAATTCTTAACGTGCAAATGTTATCATGCTTGGAGTCGCCACTAATCTATTTGTGGTAGGTCGATTAGAAACCTAAATAAAACATAGGGAGATATGTTTTATTCCTCACGAACCAGAAATTCTAAGTTCGAGGACTTGATTACGTTAGATCTAGTCTAACACCCTTTCGGTACCTTTTCTTTTCAAAAAATGTTTTTCATGCAGTCTAGATCCATTTTATAGCCTAATCACTAACATGTGAGGTGTTCATGCAGGTGCACAAACTACCAAAGTAACACCCAATAATCAAAATATTAAATAAATTGTAAAATTGGGAGAATTACTTACCTCGAAGCAACGTAAGCATTTGCATGGTTAGCTAGAAAATCATATCAACAATCCTAGTATGATTTCTAATTAACAAGCAGTTCACTCAATATTTTTTGGATTTTCACTTATTTAAATGAAAGCTAACCTATATGTAATGACGTGCAAAAATTAACATGGGATTAATGCAGCCTAACATGCAAACTATATGTCATGCGACGACGTGACCTAATTCTAATGACGGACAAATGATTTATTTCTGGTATTTTCAAATGAAATTCAAAATTAAAAATTACTCAAATCAACATGCAATCTATTCTGAAAAAGATAATTTAATCTATCCTAAAGTGACTTCTTTTTGGTATTTTTATGAAAATTCGAAATTAAAAATTACCCTAAAATGAACCATCGAGATCAGGATAATATCTAAATTAAACTAGGAAATAAATTACTCTAATTCCTAATTTAAATCAAAAAGTTATCCTATCGACTTATTCAGAAAAAGTTATTCTAAACCTATCCTAAACATGCATCATTGTTTTCTAATAAAAACAATTCAAATCCTAACTAATCTTTTTTTGAAATTTTCTTTTTAAAATAAATCAAACGGACAGATAACCACCACGATCAAAATCAATCCACGCGATCCGCAAGTTCTTATCAAATTCAAATTAGGCAAAGAAATCAAACTAACGGTCATATCTATAGGGTTATAGATATCGACAGAAAGCTGATTATTCAAATTTGGAAAGCAAATAAAATCTATTATCGTGTCCAAGTGATTATGGATAAGATAATGATTTTCCGTATCACCGCGTATCGTGCCTTAGGGATAAGGTCGGATAGTCGTCCGTGATCGTTGCCAAATTTGGGTATTTTCAAATATTGCGGATATCGCAAATATTATCCTAAGATATCTAGCAATCCACCAAAGAATATCCAAAATATTCAGCCATCCGAAAATTAGGAAACCAAATATTCTGAAAATATTGGATAACATCCTTACCTAATTTCGAGATATTTCCAAATTTGACTCGCGGATCGCGATTGCGGATTGGGACGAGCAGCGGTAGGACGAACGAACCGCAACGATGTCGCAGATGGTGTTCGCGGCTCAGGCGTTCACGGTAGTGATGATGCTAAGCAATGGCGGGAGTTGCTGAATATTCACCTCCAATATGTGGAGGTTTCTCTTTGGTCACCAATGCTCTCACCCATGATCTGACCTCTTTCTTTAAAAATCGTGAGTGAACTTGTAATTCTTGACCTTTGACCGTGATCCTAAAGACAAACGCAGTGAGATTTTAATCGAGGAAAGAGTCAAGGCAGCTCAGCGTCACATCAAGAGGGCAGCAAAGAGTGCAGCGACGGGCATTAGCAAGCAGCAAGATCGGGATGGCGGCGTCACGGCGCCGACTCAGGAACAGCAGCTGGTCGTATCGGTGCGGCAACAGCAATAAGACGACACGGCATCGACATTAGTCTCCACGGGTTTAGGTTCGGGTGGCAGAACAACCGGGGCTTCAAGTTCGCTGGATCGCCACCGCAAACTAGGAATTTGTCAAAAGAGCTTAACGACGGTCAAGGAGTTCTGCTGGACAAGGACCCACCAAAATGCGATCTTTTGACGGTGTGTGTTCCCGTGACCTGCAGAAAAGATCCGGAAAACACCTCCTCCCCTTCTTTGGCGTTTTCTCCTTTTCCTTCTCCGTGAGTGCAGAACGTGGAGAGCTTTTTGCTTTCCACCTTCAACCTCGTGAGTTGAGCCTCGGGCAGAAAATAACAGAAACAATCTCTCTCTCTGATTTTTCTTTCTCACTTTCTCGTGGCTGTGTATGACATTGTCCCTCTCGTGTGTGTTCTGAAAATTTTTGTGAGCCCCCATTTCTTCGGCCATGCAATGGCCTATTTATACTGGATAGGAACCGACCTCTTCGCATATTTCTTTCCTCAGTCAAATATTTCTTTCCTATCCTTCCTCCACATATGGACACGTGAAGCTCCTTCAATATACTCTTTCTTGTTTTGAGAAAGATATATTGCTCAAATAATATATGCCCGAACGTGAATATTTCTTTCCTAGCAAGTTCTCGCGGGCTTAGTTCAATTAACTTGATTTAAGCTCTGGTGCCATTCGCTTGGGTCCATGCGCCATCGGTCCAATAAATATGCAAGCTATATGGGCCTAATTAACTATTAATGGAATGCTCTTAATATCTATATGCAATTTAACTAATTAATTTTTTTTCTAGGGACTGAGATCGATCCCTAATTTTCCTCATAATATGTACCTAAATGGATTCCCAAAATTTAGGTGTCAACAATGAACAAGTGAAGTTGTTCATAAAAAGTCGCCTTCGTGAATACAGACACCGCCTGGTTGGTACCACTGCTGAATCCCTTAATCGTCTTGTTCCTATGGGCGAACGAATCGAAATGGGATTGCGTGAGGGGTGGTTCACAGACCCCACTTCCACAAGTAAGAAACTCAGCATGAAGAAGGAGAAAGAATCCCTGACAGATGTGGATGTTACATACACCCAAACTGTTCGTCCTTCCCCAATAATTCATTTGAGCAGTGGACAGCAACTGGCCTAAAGTCGCCAACCGCAACAAAAAGCAGTTCACGCCACTCCCTTTGCCTCTGTCCCAAATCATGCCTATTCTCCTGGAAAAGAGGTTGCTTGCTAAAGAGCCAAAGCGTGAAAATCCTGAGCGTTTCCCCAACTACGATCCCTCCAAGGCATGTGACTATCATTTGGGCAAAATGGGACATTCCGTCAATGACTGTGTTGTCCTGAAAAATAAGGTCCAGAAATTATTGGATGCAAAGATATTTTCATTCCGTAATGTACCACCCAATTAAGCGTAAGGCACGATGTCGCCATTGAGTAAACTGAAGGCTCAATTTTCCTCCATTAGAATAGAGGCATATTTAATAGTTTGAATCCTCCCCTATATGGGAGCCTTTCTTGCTTTCTAAAATCTCTGCTATTTTCTAAGATTCCCGATTTTCTGAATTTTAATTATGCTTTGGAATTTTAGTATTGCAATTTCCATTCTAACAAATGTAATTCGCCTGAATTATTCAAAAGGATTGCAAATGTTTTGTTTTGAGGGCCTGAGGAAGTATCCCAAATCGGCCCGTTGATAATATCCAGCCATGCAAAGGAAAGTGTTCTGAGGCCCGGGTTTCCTCATGCTTCCTTGTTTCTAAGCTTTTGAAAATAAAACAAACGTTTTGTCATTTTCCAAAAGGGCAAAAAAGAAGAATGGTGTTGGAAAAGCATGCATGCTTATAGCCCTTTTTATTTTTCTAACTCGCTCACTTCGTGTCTCAAAGCATACTCTTTTTAATTTGTTATTACAAATGGGACATTTGGAAATAACACCAACTGAAAAGCACATCAGCCCCTGGTAATGATCACAGACCAACTTATCTGATAGGAGCAGTCTGAGCGCAGATCATCTAATCTTCAGATGAAACGTGGGGCAGATCTCATTACTACTAGTGGGTGATATCAGCCCTAGAAAGTCAAAGAGAACGCTAAGCATTCCTTGACTCCATGATGAGTGAAACATCATTTCATACAAAAGTCAAGGGCAGATCAAGAAAAGATTACCCTTTTTGAAAGAAAAAGGTACACCCTATTCCTTAACAAATTTTGAAAATGACATTCCACCCCTTTTCTCTTGCAGATAATGAAATGGGGAACATGCTAGATTCTGACGTGCTAACGAGCCTAATAGAGCACCAATAGTGGGACCTCTCGAGTCGGATACAGCACAAATGAAGTGCTTAATTAGAAGAGTAGACTAGGGGGCATGCGATCTCCCAGTCCATCAAAAAGGGTGTATTTCGTTTTTAAAGTTCATCAACTTTAGCATAGAAATGACACATTCTTTCCTTTTATATAGGACAAAATTGAGTAAAGAACACTTATGATAGCAAGTCTAATCGGAATGGGTTTCGCACATGACAAAAGAATGCATCAAGGCCAATCCTGACAACCATCGAAGTCTCGACGGTGGTCACGCCTACATCCGTCAAGGACCTCTAAAGCAGAGATTGGCTTTGCTGCGAAGATCCCCATGCAAGCAATTGCACATGCCTATGCAGTCAAGAATCAGAGCATTCACAAGAAATTCCTCGACATGCTGGAACTGCACAACACGTGCTGACAATAGAATCCTCTATCCAGAAGCATCCCTAATTATAGAAGATTTCATTCGAGCTTCGAGACCAAGAGCATGGAGGAGAAGACTGAGACAGAGAAGGCTAAATAAAGTAAAGAGGATAAAAGACTCTGCTAGCTTTGAAGGCAAAATGGAAGAAAGGTAATCTGTATCGTTCTCAATTCACCTTCAATTCTCTCATTTTTAACATAAGCTCATGTTCTTGTCAAAAGGGAATTATCAACGTCCAAGAAAACTCAAGGAGTTGTCAGTTTAATCTCAAATTAAAGGAATCACGAAGGGTAATGTTGTATCGTTTCCAATTCCTATCCCTTAAAAAAGCTACTTACTAACACAATCTTTCTTATTACCTTGCAGGTGTGCCTCACTGTCACAGCATAGGTAAGTATCTCTTTCCTTTAAAAAAACTCTTCTCATAAAAGTAGAAAGAAATAAGAAGGAAGAAATAATTAAAGAAAATGGATACTATTTTCTTCCTCAAGTGCATTACATGGAATGGACTCTTACATGGTAATTTCACCTGTTTAATTCACCAATTCCCTGTGAAAATTTTGACAATTCGACAAGTGGTGTCGAACTGCTTTGGTGTATTGAACGGGGTGTGTCAGGATGATGAGAGGTAATCCTTGATCTATACACATTCTCACGTACCAAACTCTTGCAAGATGAGTGAAAAAATTTCATTTCTACGAGGTAAAGGGATTTCTCGCATAACATACGGTAGCCAAAATAACGAGAGGCAGTTCGTTTCTCTGCCCTATGCACTACCATTAATCCTTTGCTTAACCATTGTTGAGCACATACACTCAGAGATTCCTTTTAAATTACCCCTGTCAAAAACCACCCCATATTGGGGCAGCTTGAGGTAAATCGCATCACAAGGAGGGTCAGGTGGCCCTCAACGGAGTTCTCTAAGGCAAGCACACCATCGACGACTGGACAGTCAAGGCTAAGAGGGCTTTGTCAAGAAAGAAGCAGCAAACTACTGCCTGTCCAAAATGCCAATATCTTATTGATAATAGTGATGTTTTCACTGAGCAAGACAAGAAGGATGAGGAGTTTGTAATATCTAAAAGTTTCTATGATCATCTGTTGTAACAGCTCACACAAGGTGAAAAGACGAATAGAAATTTTCTTGCTCTCACTTACATTAATTTTTGAGTATTTTTATTGCAGATGAACTCTCGCGATAATTTAAATGCCCTAGGATGATGAAGAGCAGTTCTTTTTTTATCCCATACACTTATATCCCTTGCTAGCCCGATTGAGCCATCAATTTCATTTCGTATGAACCTAGTTGGTGATCATCCTCCACACCGGGGCAAGGCAAAAGTCATCACAGTTTGAGCATCACGGTCCCAAGTACCAAATGAAGATGGAGACTCTAAGAGCCTAATAATATTGTTCTGTTCAAACTTGTTCAGGCTAGTCCCGACAACACTAGAAGAGCAGAAAAAAAATGCTGAAAATTAGGGGCATGACAAAAGTAGTGTGCCTAGTAAAAGCAAGGCCAATGTCCATGAATAAAAAACAAAGAAAAAGAAAAGGAGAAGAAAAAAAACGATGAAAAAGATGAAGAGAAAGGAGTCCCTAATTGCTGGGTAACTGCTATGAAAAATAATGAAGTTTTAGCTGAGGAAACCTCTGTGCGTGAAGGAGGCACTCTCAAATACCTCAAAGTTATTAAATGGTGTAGGACATACGACCCCAAAGGGTTTAAACTTGAGTTCTTCTTTTCAAATACTTGACATAGAAGCTCCTCAAGAAATAGTTTTCAAAAATGCTAAAACACAGGATTACCCAAGAAGTCTTCCAAAAGGGTCCTGACAGTAGAGAAAAGACTGATGACAATGCCAAGATAATCACTAATCCTCACCCTCATACATATTTTTGAGCCCAACGATCATTTCGTTCATCAACCTGTAAACTAAGCCCACGTTACATTCCTCATGAAGTCTTTTCTGACTGGGGCACTTGAATTAACGTGGAATTTCAAGTTTTTATAAACAACACTCGAGGGAGTGCGAGCAAGACTATCTTCTATCTCTTTTGCAGGGTTCTTGATTTGTAAACCTAAAAATAATTACAGAATATTTTCTTTCATGGCCTTGACTCGAACAGTCTCCTTTGTTAAGCCATTGACCAAGCGTATATTACGACCCTAAAGAAGACCTTTCAGATTGGTAGTGTTGTACCACTTGCAAGAAAACTCAGACCCTTATTGATATGATAGCGATCAGATTGAGTGTTTTCGATGTTCCCGCATTAATGGTCGGGATAAACAATCCTTCTCAATGAGAGTGAGTGGAAAGTCCTTTCTGACTGAAAGTCCCTCATTCAACATCTCAAGAAGTCTACCTTGTGAACAAAAATTGTCTTGATTGACCCTCGGTGGATTTTTGGTGATGCAAATATGGCAAAATTATCATGTATGAACTTTCAAATGCACACTCTAGAATAGCCCAACTTATCTATCCTCGATGAATGTATGCATATTTGTGCTAATCATCTTTGACAGCTCAGAGTTTTAATCCCCAGTGATAGAATACAAAAATCCAGGCGCTGGGAAGCCCTCATTATCGTCCCAAGGAAGATGCCCCGAAAAAGGTCGGTTATTCAGCAGATGATGCATCAAACCTCCGGGTAAGAAATCCTAGGTATTTCATCAGGATTCTTTTCAAACTACCCAGAAGGTAAATAAGGTGTTCCTTTGAAAAAAACATCTTGACCAGCTGGTCAAGATATTTCATACAATATTCAAGAATAGCCTCAGTTGTCTATTTCCCCTATGAATAGGTATATATTTGCAGGAACATGCCCAAGTAAGTATTTTCTACCCATGCCCATTTCAAAAAATCTATGCATCTACGATTGTTATAATACCCTTTGAACATTGGATTGACCCCTCCATTCACAACAAATCATCGGGCGAGGAACCTCAAGTGCTTATCATTTGAGCCTTTTCAAGACCTGCTGGCGAAGACCCACCAGGCAAACCAACAAATCCTAGGGCGAGGACCCCCAGGTGCTCATAGTTTGAGTCTTTTCAACACCTGTTGGCGAGGACCCACCAGGCAAACCATCAAATCCTCGGGCGAGGACCCCCAGGTGCTCATTATTTGAGTTTTTCAAGACCTGCTGACGAGGACCCACCAAACAAATTATCAAATCCTCGGGCGAGGACCCCCAAGTGCTCATTGTTTGAGTCTTTCTAAGACCTGCTGGCGAAGACCCACCAGGCAAACCGTCAAATTCTTGGGCGAGGACCCCCAGGTACTTTGGTAAAACGAAATCCAATCAGAGCGACCGAAGATAGGTTCGGGTCCTAGACAAGCGATTTCCTCAGTCTGGGTGATCGAAGAAAGGTTCGGGTCCTAGACAAACAAAATCTAGTCACTCAAAGCGACCGAAGAAAGGTTCGGGTCCTAGACAAACAAAATCCAATCACTCAAAGCGACCGAAGAAAGGTTCGGGTCTGAGACAAACAAAATCCCCAGTCAAAGCGACCAAAGATAGGTTCGGGCCTAGACAAACAATCCCCAGTCAAGGCGACCGAAGAAAGGTTCGGGTCCTAAACAAAAGATTTCCTCCGTCAAGGCGACCGAAGACAGGTTCGGATCCTCGACACACAATATCAATTATCTGGAATTACTCTACCCTTCGGCAAGGTAAATAGCCCTAGGTATGTTTTTATTTGCTTTAGCACGCATCATCTTACCGCATCATAAAAAATGGGACTCACGCTCTCGCCAAAAATAATATTTATTGAACATGCATGGGCTAAATTTAGGTGTCAATTTATCTTTGAACGTAACCTCTGCGAGCTCGAACTTTACGAGCTTACTTTCAAAAAGGGGCAGCTGTTGACACCTATTTTTAATTTGCCCAAAATTAAGTGCACAAAATTTAGGAATTAATTTTTTTTAGTTCCTAAAACAAAAAAAATATTTCTATTTAAATGCATTGCATATAAAAATTAGGCACATTTTGTATTAATAGGGCCTATTAGAGTTTTAAAAAAAATTTCAAAATTTCAAAAAAAAAAAAAATTTTTTAATTAATTAATTAATTAAAAAAAGAAGAAAAAAAATAAAAGAAAAAGAAAATCGAGTCGGGCCGGGTCGGGGCTAGGCCAACCCGACCCATTCCCTTTTTTTTTCCCCCCTGCGGGGGCCTCCTCCCCCGGCCCGTTCTTTTCTTTCTTTTTCCTTTTTCTCCCCTCCGCCATCGGGCCCAAGGCCCTTTCTCTTTTCTTTCTCTTTTCCCCGTGTAGGCCCGGCCCAGCCTCTCCTTTTTTTTTTTCCTTCTTTCTTTCCCCCCCGCGAGCTAGGCCTAGCCTGGCCCAGCCTTTCCTTCCTTCTTTCCCCCTGGGCCGGTCGCTCTCTCCTCCCCTATTCTCCCCTGTGCGCGATCGAAGCATGACGCACGGCAGTGCCGCTCCTCATCATCGTCATCCGGTCAAAGGAGGGCCAGGCGAGCACGCCAGAGGGACTGACCATTAAGGCCAGTCCGTCTCTCTCATTTCCCGGAGCCCCCTTATCCCCTCCTCTCTCCCGGTTCTCTGTTCTCTCCTCTACATCCCAGAACTAACACCCCCTCTTCACTGGCCTATGGCCGCGGAATTTGCGGAGCCTAGGCCGGTGCAGGCCATCGTCACGCGGATGCCACGGAGGGGGGGTGCTATCATTGTCGCTGGCTATATATAGCCAGAGAGAGAGAGAGAGTTCGGGCAAACAAAGGAAAGAGAGAAACAAGAGTGAAAGAGAGAAACAGAGAGAAAGAGGAAGAGCTGAGAGTCCTTCCGGAAGTCGAGGAATACCAAAGTTCTTTTACCACGGCCGTAAGAGAGAAACAGAGAGTGACAGAGAGAAAATAGAAAGAAAGAGAGGGAGTTTGGTTTCTGCAGGGTCCCAACAGAAAGCAGCTGCCGCCTCCCCCCAAAGCTTAAGCTCCCGCACAGAAACGCCGACGGGGTGAGACTCCCCCGGGGGTCCACCCAACCCGATTATTTTAAATATATTATTTTATAATATATTATATTTATTTTTAAAAAATTATTAAAAATTTAAAAAATTTTAAAAAAATTTTAAATTTTTTATCCCGTCTTTTTATTTTATTTTATTTTATTTTTAAAAATTTTTTATTTAAATTATGTGGTATATTGGAGTGTTTTTAATTTATTATTTTTTTTATCGCATAGGTTGCATGTTTAGTTAGATAAACATATTGTGGTGTCGTTATCGTGCATGTTTTCCAATTAAAGTACAATCGCATGAGCTGTTGTGTTTTGAATGTCATCTGATTCAGTTAAGTTTAGAACCTTAGGCTGCATGAATTGCTGCGTTCCTTACTACTGATCGTTTATGATTATGCACTCGTTTGATCACCTCACATGTTAGGAGAAAGGTCTTAAAATCAATCCAAAATTGCCTGACAAATGTTTTCAAAAAATGAACAGGGTAAAAAGGTACCGAAAGGGCATTAGATATTTAACTAGTGTAATCAAGTCCCCGAACCCAGTTAATCTCTGGTTTGTTCGCTCGCTATCATCTTCGTATTCTCCATGAATTGGTTCATCTTGCCCAATTGAGTATATAACAAATGCGTTGTTGTTTACGCCAAGTTACCTCTTGATTTCAGGGATCTATGAGGCACTCGAACTGAGAGCTGGTGGATCAGCTTATATTGGAAACGGTGTTTCCAAGGCTGTACAGCCCTTCATTTCTTTTTGTTGTCTTCTGCTGTGTCAATTACTATGTTTTTACGATTGTTCTAACGAACATCATTGTATTCATGTGTATTTAGGCAGTTGAAAATATCAACACGATCATCGGCCCTGACCTAGTGGGAAAGGTTGGTTTAATATATAATCTTCTTATAACGTCTTTCCATTTCATGACAGTTGTCCTTCAGCGGTCTTTGTTCTTTAAGATTCAGTTGTTAACTTGTTGTCCAACTGCAAGATGATTGACATGATTATTTTAAGCAATTAAAGGTTGCAAGCTTGCCTAAGTTTTCATTTCTCACCCAAGGTGACTATTTTATTCGATTTGTAATTTTCTCTGTCTATGCTTTTTTTTAGGATCCAACTGATCAGGCTGCTATTGACACTTTCATGGTTCAACTACTTGATGGAACTGCAAACGAGCGGGGTTGGTGTAAGCAAAAGGTACTTGTTTTAATTGTCTTGTTTATCAACCATGTTGTAGTGACGGATATTGGCAGATGTACATTTTTTTTCGTGAAGCTTGGAGCAAATGCTATACTTGCCGTGTCCCTTGCCCTCTGCAAAGCTGGGGCTGCTGTCAAAAAAATTCCGCTGTACAAGGTGCTTTCAGCAAAGCCGTTTTTCACTGTGTTTTCTTTTGTCTGTTTCTGATCCGAGCACTTAATTCTTTTTTTTTTTTTTATTATACTTGCCTGAAAATTGGTTATTTAAATTGATACTCTTAAAATTTTGGATGCTGTTCATATTGTTGACATGCGAAAAGTGTCCTGCAACATCTAATGTATATTGATATTTACAACAGACTATAAGAAACTTAGTTCTTGCTATAACTCAAGTTATAAGACAATGAGATAGTCTTAGTAGCAGGACTATGGTTGACTTCATCATTTCTACCGTTTATTCCACTGTCCATTCAAATCAAACTATGCTAACTTGGTTTCCCTCCTTTCATGGTTGCAGCATATTGCTAACCTTGCCGGTAACAGCCTATTGGTATTGCCTGTTCCTGCTTTTAATGTTATTAATGGAGGCTCACATGCTGGAAACAAACTTGCAATGCAGGTCTGCAGTCTGCTTCATAACTACAATTTGCTAATATATCTTTTTTAGGATTTCTCAATCTTATGCACCTATACTGCAGAAATTCATGATTCTTCCAGTTGGAGCTTCATCATTTAAGGAGGCCATGAATATGGGTGTGGAAGTGTATGACCATTTGAAGGTGTTAAAACCTATATTTTTCAAATTGTCTTGAAAATAACCCTTCTCAAACTGTCAAACTGTTAAAAGACACGATAATTGAGACTTGTCTGTTATTGTGCATTAGTTTGCGTTGTCTTTCATTATAGCATGAATAAAATGGAGGATCAAGCATCTAAGGTGAAAGTTGGTTAATGTGGTTTCGTCACATTTTTAGTTATTATTTTTTTAATGACGAGTCTTTGTTTGATTGATGATTTTTGTACTTTGCTTTAGACTGTAATCAAGATGAAATATGGTCAGGCTGCAACTAATGTCTGTGAAGCAGGTGGATTTATTAAGGTGAAAGTATTGTTTTACTAAATGCAATGAAATCGGGGCTACTTTTCTTCTCACAGAATGTTGTTGTTAGTCTTTTCACCTTTGTTGTTTTCCACTAATTTAGGAGAATGAAGAGGGTCTAGAGTTGCTCAAAGAAGCCATTGAAAATGCAGATTAGAATGACAAAGTGAGTTCTTGGACCAACCATCTGATACTGTTGGACGCATTTTCATTGTTCTTTTTCACTTTTATTTTACTTTTATTTTGTTTGTTTTTTCTTTATTTTTTGGAGGTGGGGGTGTATTTAACTTTATTGCCTTTTTCATCTATGGAGAGAGGACTTACAGAGAGTTTCCTATAATGTACCTTTTCTATTTCAGGTTTTTATTGGAATGGAGGTTGCTGCATCTGAGTTCTGTGGACCAGATAGAACCTATGATATGAACTTCAAGGAAGAGGCTAGTTTCTTTCATAGTTTATGCAGTCAAATGCATTTTCTGAAGAGTTAATAAGTGATAATGCTCCCTCAAGAAATCAATTTCCATGAATGTCGATAGCTTGAATATGTGGTTCTTGTAGTCGTCTAGAAACAGGATACCTCTTCTATTTCTATTGGTTTATGCAGAACAATGATGGATCTCAGAAGATCCCCGGAGATGCTCTCGGTAATGTGTACAAGTCACTCGTGTGTGATTACGCCACTGTGTCGATTGAGGATCCCTTTGACCAGGATGACTTGGAGCACTACGCAAAGATGACCGATGAAATCGGTGAACATGTCCAAATTGTGCGAGGTGATCTGTGGGGCACCAACCTCGTGGTGAGCTTGTGAACTTCGTCTATGCAACTCCCTCCCTTCCCTCCCTCCCCCCTCTCTCTCTCTCACATAATCTATCATACTCTGCAGAGGGCGAATAATGAGAGAACTTGCAACGCTCTCCTTCTAAAGGTACATCCCAGATCATCACTTTTGGACACGCAATCCATAGCTGACTATATCTACATTCAACTAACTGGAATGACCGTACAACAGGTTGATCAAATCGGATCTGTTACTGAGACAATTGAAGCTGTAAAGATGTCAAAGCTAGCTGGGTGGGGAGTGATGGCTAACTGCGGCAGTCTGGGAAAGCGACGAAGTATAGCCAATACATTCCTACCTAAAATGTTTTGCTTTGGCGAATGTACAGAACTTTGCATTGGAGACACAGAAGAGACTTTTATTGCCGACCCTTCTGTGGGTCTGGCTACGGTAAATACACAGCAACAGTTTGACCTTATATGGACTTTCTTTACCGTTAACCAACCAGTTCTTTTGGCATTATTCTTGTGGTCAGGGTCAAATTAAGACTGGAGCTCCACGCAGGTCTGAGCGGCGGGCTATATATAACCGGGTTCGTATAGTCCGTCTTTTTTTTACCTGGTTACATTAAGTTGCGCTGCCTGTAGGTAGATCATTTCTTTTCATTAGATTAGTCATGACTCGTGTCTATATATGCACAGCTCATGCAAATTGAAAAGGAGCTCGGTGCGGAAGCTGTTTATGCTGGAACACACTTCCGCAAGCCCGTTGAACCCTACTAGAGTACAACGGACATCCTTATTGGTGCGGCTCTAGGTGTTTGGCTTGCTTTTTCTGTTCTTGAGCAATAATTCTTGTCTTAAGGCCTGAACGATGTAACGTTGACGATGAGGTACCATCCCGTCAGCTTTGAGATCGATTTTATCTTTTCGTTCCCTCTCTTTTGATTTCAGATCGCAGCTGTTGGTCTTCTGTTTTTGTTCATTTTCTATCTGTTTTTCTAGTTGAACTCGTGTGTTTACTGAATCTAAGGATGCCTGTCCGCTGTCACTGTGATCAGATGGACCGTTCATTTTATGCACTTAAAACTCTGTCTTGCCATCCGGGATGTCATCTCCATTTTCACTTTGAAACTGCATTAAAAAGGGTGTTCCAACCAACGGATCCTCTTTGGGGCCTTGACATCACCCTAAAAACAACTGTGTAGCAAATTTCGTCATGATCACAACCTGTCCGAAGATATCACTTCCTATCCATTTCTAACTTTTTTTCTGTCTATATCAAGCCTCAACTTTTTGTCTTTTTCCAAAATTTTCTCTAATATGTTATGGACTTTAACATAAAATTCCCAATTCAACTCACTAAAGTAACCGGGTAGGCGCAACTGTCCATGGTACTTCTTTAGTAATTATCTAATTTGCGAACAAGATTGCTTACTGAAAACTCATGCACTATAAACCTCCAATTAGGAAACCTAAAGACTCCGCTCATATAAGGTTGAAGATATTTATGAGAAATGTCCATATAAATTAAAATACCCTATGAGCAGTTAGGCTTGAAGGTGTGGCTATTACTAAAACATCGTCATTGATTTAACCCATGGACCATGAAGGAAATAATGGTTTTCTAATCATTAACAGGAATAGGGTTCAGTATCGGTTTTTAACACTATAAAATCCCAATCCCCGTAACTATTTTTCTTAATTGGTCACATACTCGTCCCACTGCCTAAAACTCATTTAGGTTTCATTGGGGTTTGGGCGAATGGGCTACCCGATTGTACCCGTCCGATCTCCATCCCTAAACAATCAGCAGATCATATCCAATTACTTTAGTGAGATGAGTTTGGAATTTATTAATGTCAAAATCCTTAATGGGTTTAGGACGAATTTGGAAAACAACATAAACTTAATAGGACGGGATTGGGAGAGGTCCCTAGAAGAATGCCATAGAACCATTGATGGAGAGAATTACCAAAACTGTCATAAACTTATTGCAATTGTGCCAATTTAATTATAAACTTTTTAATTGTGCCAATTGAGTCAAAAATTTTTACATTTTTTCAATTTAGTCCATTCAACCATTTTTGGATGAAAATTGCTGACGTGGACACCCACCGTCCTACATAGCACGACGTTGATGTAAATATTTTTAATAATATATTAATAATTTTTTGAATTTTTCCTTTTTTTTCTTATCTTTTCTTTTTTTCCTTGGACTTAGGGCCGGTGAGGGCAAAGGCATGCAACCCCTTTCCCATATCTTGCATAGGCCACAACGGCCTCGCCCAATTTGGGCGAGTGAGGCTGTTCAAGCCCTAAGTTCAGGGAAAAAAAAGAAAAAAGCAAAGAAAAGAAAAAATATTAAAATATGTACACATTAACGCTAGCCATCCTATATGGCAAGGGCGGCATCCACGTCGGCGGTTTCCAACCAAAATTTACTAAATAGACTTAATTGGCAAAACGTGAAATGGGCACTGCCAGTGTTCACGTCGACGATTTTCGACCAAAATTGACCGAATGGACTCAATTAGTAAAACGTGAAAAGGTTTAGGAGTCAATTAGCACAATTAAAAGGTTTAAAACCGAATTGTCACAATTGCAATAAGTTTAAGACTTTTTTGATAATTTTTGAGATATGTTCACTAGAAATTCTAAAACTTGTCACCAAAATGGAATTGAGTCCTAAAACTTGCAAAAAGTGTAATCAAGTCCTAAAACTTGTCAAATTGATTCAAATAAGTTCTAAAGTTAACACTGTCAAATTTACTAATGGAAAATACTGATGTGACGTTGACGTAGCTTATTTTAATATTTTCTCTCTCCTACGTGGCGATGATGTGGCTAAAACGACGTTGTTTTGGCCCAAATTTGATTTTAATACTACTTTTATTTAAATTAAATTTAAAAAATAAGCTAAAATTTTAAAAAAAAAAAAAAATGGAGGAGGAGGACAAGCAGGGACAGAGGGCTTGCCTTCCCCGTCACCACCCCCACCATCACCGAGAGTGGCCGGTGAAGGGTTGCGGCCCTCCCCTAGATTGGGCGAGGGTCACCGCCTTCGCCCAAACCTAGCCAAGGGTCGCTAGTGGCGGCCCTCCCCGCCAATGGCGGCCCTTCCCCAGATCGGGCAACGGTCAACATCTACTGGTGACCGTCGGCCAGGTTTGGGCCAGGGTCGCTAGCCCCCACCCTCGCCGGCCCCTCCCAACAATGGTGGGTGACATCGAGGAGGGCAAGCCTTCCTTCCCCGCCTATCCTCCTCCTCCCTTTTTTTTAGCTTATTTTTTAAAATTTAATTTTGTTGGGACTAAACTATGCAACCTAAAGAGAGGGTGAATAGGTTGCTTTAGAGGTTTTGAAAACTTTTACTTGAAACAATGTATAACAAATAGATATTGGGTTTCACCATATATATGAGAGGCAAAGTATCACTTGTATGCTAGAAATGATAAACAAAAGAATAAGGGTGCGCATGGCAACATTTCTGTTCCAAGAATCAATTTCTATCTAGAAATAGATTTTTCTATTTCTATTATGTTGATGAGTTTTTGAGCAAAAATGCGTGTTTAATAACGATACAAAATTTATGTTTCCAAAATAGAAATTCGTTTGATAACAACATAAAATTTCTCCCTTCCGGGTGGCCGGCGGAAGACGGATGGTGGCGGCGAGGGGCGGAGGATGGTGGTCAGCGGTGGGAGGCGGCTAGCCAACAGCGGCGGATGACGACGGCTAGCGGCGGGAGGCGATCGGCACCGAGTGGCGGCTAGCATCAAGTGGTGGAGCATGGCGGCGGAGCATGGCGACCGGCATTAGGCGATAGAGCACAACGATTGGCAGTGGAGGACGACAATCAGTGGCCGCCGGCCCCTCAGTGGAGCACGGTGGTTGGCGGTGGAGGACGGCGGCCGGTGGCGGTTGGTGGCCGGATTTGGGCGGCGAAGGACGGTGGTCGGTGGCAAGAAGCGGCCAGTGGGCGGGAGATGGCCGGCGGACGGTGGCCGACGGCGGGAGTTGGCCGGCAGGTGGTGGCAAAGGATGACGGGAGGCAGTGGTGGGCGAGTTGCAGCCGACGTTGGGCGGTGGTTCCTAGAAATAGAAATAGGAGGATGGTAGTTGGAGGAGGTGGTCGGCAAAGGCTCGGCAAAAATAATAAAAAATTAATTAAATTATAAAAATTCCAAAATTCCAAAAAATTCATAAAAATCAGAAAAATTCTCAGAAAATCCATAAAAATCAGAAAAAAACTCAGGAAAACCCATAAAAATTTGTAAAATTCCGAAATTGAAAAAATTAAAAAAAAAATTCATAAAAAGCTTTCTAAAAATAAAAGAGACAAATTTCGGAAAGTAAAAAGTTTTAATAAAATTTTCCCCAAAAAAAATAAAAAATAAAAAAATCACATAATGGCTTAGAATAAATTAAAAATTCCGAAAATTCATAAAAATTAGAAAATTTTCAGAAAATCCCATAAAAATTAGAAAATTAAAAATTCCCAAAATTCATATAAATCAAAAAAAATTCTTAGAAGATCCATAAAAATCAGAAAAAACTCAGAAAACCCTTAAATATTTGCAAAATTCGAAATTGAAAAAATTAAAAAAATTTCAAAAAAATTTTCGGAAAAATAAAAAGAAACATATTTAGGGAAAGTAAAAAATTTTAATAAATTTTACCACAAAAAAATATAACAAAAATTCACATAATGGAGGATGACGGTGGGAGGAGGTGGTTTTAAATTTTTGAGGAAGTAGTATTTTTTGAAGATTCCTTAGTTTAGGGATTAAAAGGGGTTTTAAACCCCTAAAAGGATTAGGCAAACCAATAAATCATGCTTATTGGTTTTTTTTTTTCACTTATAACTTGCAATAATTAAATAAAAGATATATATTTGAATGCAAAAATTGGGAATAAAATTTTATCTTGGTGGCCAGCTAGTAACGAGGCAGAAATAGAAAAACTAATAAGAAAAATTTATATTTCTCATTTCTATTCCAGAAATAAAAAAATAAATTTTTTTTACTTCTTATTTCTATTCCAAACCTATTTCTGGAATAGAAATTTGTTTAGAAAATAAAAAATGAAATTGCATTACCAAACGGATTTCTACTTCAAACATGTTTTTGAGAATAGAAAAATAGAAAAATAAAGAAACAGCGCGCCCTAAGCAACTGTGCACAAGGATAAATAGTGGTTGGACTTTGATTATAAGCCTACGTCCACTCTCACCACTAACAGCCACAAGTTGGGTTGGATTGCGCTAATAATTTGCTGAACAAGTTACACTCAGCGTACACCACTCCTATCAATTGATAAATCACACTACCAAAGGGTGGATGCAGCTATTACTTAGTATACTTGAACAAATTTAAATAAAATTAATATTAAAATAATGATAAAAAGTCACGTCATCGCCACGTAGGATAAAAAAAAAAAAAACCACGTTAACATTTCCGTTAATCAAATTGGACGGTATTAACTTTAGAATTCGATTGAACTAATTTGACAAATTTTAGGATTCGATTGCACATTTTGTAAGTTTTAGGACTCAATTACACTTTGATGATAAATTTTAAGGCTTCTAGTAAACATGTCTCATAATTTTTCCTTTTGACGAGTGATAATTGTCAATAGTGTTAGTCTTGGTGAACTCGGCGTCGTGACATTCAAAGGATGCATTTTTCTGTTTTATTCCTAGTAGTCTCGTGTCCTCCGGCTGTAAAGGTTTTGCATTTGTGTAATTCTCCAGAGAAATCTCACTATAAGACTGGACAAAAGGCAATGGATGAGTGGATCAGTTTATCAGTTGGACTCTGTTCGTTTTGTGTAAATATTTTTCTCATTTTTTGGCATTCGGTTCGCTTGGAAAAATGAGTCAACAAAAACCTATACTTAAATTCAGGAAAATAATTTTCTTTTTTAAAAATCGCAAAACATTTTCCAAAATATAACTAAATATTGGCGTTTTGAATTGAAACTTTACATTTGAACATGAGAATCCCAATGCTTGTTCCCAAGTCTCCAATGCTCGGGCCAGGTCCATCAAAGCCGAGCTTGGATCCATCAAGGCCGAACGTGGTTCCATTAAGGCTAGGCTCGAGACCTTTGTGCTTACACTTGAGCCCCCAGTGCCCATGCCCAAGTCAATCGAGGCTAGAATTGAACCGCCGATGCCTATGCCTTATGGCCTGACACCCGAGCCTATGTCCATTAAGGCCAGGCTCAGGTCCCCAACACTCGAGCTCTAGTCCCAACACTCAGGCCCGGGTCCACAAGGGCCATGTGAGAGTTCTCAACGCTTGGGCTCAGGTCCTTGAATAATGATACATTGGTTCTTATAGAAATTTAAAAAAATTGAATCTTAATTATTTTTATTTTTTAAAAAAAGTCGATTTTTTTTATTTTTTTTTTTTTTTTTTGTTTCTTCCTCGGCCGGCAATCTTGAGACTTGCCCGATTCGACGAGTCTCGAGTTCGCCGACCTTAGGCGAGCTTGACCTTGCCAGATTCAGTGAGGTGTAGCCTTGCCAAAGTCTTTGGCGAATCTCAAGCTTGCCGAAATCTGGCAAGTCTCGAGCCTCGCCCGAGGTTCCACATTGCATGTGGCCAGTCGCCAACCAGCAAAGATAGAAGGAAAAAGAAAAGTAAAAAAAAATTAAAATAGAATTTTTTGAAATTTTCTCTCAAAAAAATCAAATTAGATTTTTCTATGTCAATTGGCGGAAAATATTTTCAAGCTCATCTTTAGGTTTTAGCCAAACATCGGAAAGTATTGTCATTTTTCTGGAAAACATTTGTCATAAATGTCACATTTTCTGCAAAAAAAAAACAGTGGGTGTATTTGTTTGAGAGAAAGTATTTTTCAGAAATTTGTTTTTCAGACTTTCACCCGTTTAATTCGCGAAAATGATAAGTCAACTTAAAACACTTTCCAATCAAGGAAAATATTCATGTATAAAATTTTGAAAGTGAATTTCCTAATCTAAGAAGGTGAAAACACTTTTCGGAATTGCTTATTTTGAATTTATTTTTTTTTTTTTTTTTTTTTCTTTTCTTTTCTTTCTTTTTCTGTTTCCTTCTTCCTCCCTCCGCCAGTCGCAGGCCTCGATGACAGGCCACAAGCGCGGGTTGGCGAAATAAATGCATTTTGAAATCATTTTCCGAATAAGATCCAAACATCACAAAACTTTTTTGATCACATATCACCAAATAAAAAAAACTAACTATTTTTCTAGAAAATGATTTCCCAAAAACATTTTCCGTGAAACAAATGCAATGCTTCTTTTCTCCCCCGATGTCGAAGGTCTCCACACTCTTTGAATTTTGGATTTAAACCATCCTTTCTCTTACAATTTTTAATTCTACGCCACCCTTTTTTTTGCAGCAAAATGCTGCCCCACTTTTGAATTGATTCAAAATCCAATCTTTTATCCACTTCTTTTATTTCAATGTCTACCATCTCTAAGTACATGTTTCACTTTTGGGGTGGCAAGAGTAGGCTGAACGAGATCTCATTTTTTGTAATTCAAATAACAATAACTATTTAGAGATGTACTCTAAAAATTTGAAATTTCCTTTTTTCCTTCACCGTTGAAATTACTGTCAATTCATCTTGCAATGTGGAAATGAAGATGCATGATGGCATATCATCCGATGGTCATTGGGGCTCATTTAATTCTGACTATTCTCTGTTGAAAGTTTTAAAAGGTATCGTTTTTGTCCTCCGTTATATTAAAATTCAAATATTAATCATAGGTTCCTTTTTAGGAGTTTATCAATTTTTGTTGTTTTTAGAAGCTAAAAAATTGGTTTTTATGTATTTACATTTTCAAAAATCCACCTATAAATAACAAGTTTATTTTTTTTTATCACTTAAATTCTATGGATTCTTTATTTAGTGATCCTAAATATCAAAAAGTCCCATTGACCCTCAATCCTCTTCATAGTTCACAGCTTATCCATCACAACAACGCAAGCACATTTGATATGGAGTTTCAATTTGTTAGCAATTCTTGTGAAGTAGAACAATGAAATGAAGGAGAGGTTATCTAGGCTTGCTAGATAAGTCTAAAGACCGATTGAGCCAAGTCGTCAGATTTCTTCCACATCACATGCGATTAGACCGAGTCAAGTGTTATGTTGGAGTTCACCCTCTTGCGCTCTAAATATATGCTGGTCTCGGTCCAAGGTTCCTTGCATTTAAGCCTAGTTTATTTCATAGAAAATGAATGATTTAAAAAATATTTTCCTAAAAATGATCACTTGTATAGCTTACAATAATTAGTTAATGGAAAATATTTTCATTATTGAAAATAATTTATGTCTAAATATTTTCATGGACAATGAAATATTTATCATTTATTCATTTTCGTAAACAATACATGTCATCATATTTAGAAAAAATATTTTTCAAATCATTTATTTTTCACGAAACAAATGGAGTCTTAAAATGAGCATTTTTGCTCACTGTTCCTCTCATGTAGATAATCGTCCACATGCTAATCTACAAACTCATCGTTTATTAAGAGCACATAAATCGAGCCTAATAATTTCCATTATCTCCTCTAGTGGAGCACTTACATGGTTCTCAATTACCAAGAACCCTCACCCGCGTATGCGACTGCTTTTTTTATTCTCGCGCTCGACAAATTAATGAGCGTACATAACTCTATCTAAATCAAAAATATATAGACACATAAAACTAAGGAATCTGTAAACTAAAATAAATTAGGGATATGAAACATACATTCTCAAATGCAACCATGATCATGCAATTCTGTCGTGGAATCATCAAATTTCATACTTTTATAAAAGATAAAGAATTGTTCCATATGTCTACATAAAAGAAATCAGGAAAAAAAAATGAAATGAAATGAATCAAAGGCTTTCACAGTGCTCTCGAGTCTCGACCGAGCATCACTAGCTTTCCTTTTTCTTTTATTGCTGAAAGTGTTGCTATCTTGATTAAAATGTGTCATTAATAGATCTTCGATAATCACCCGGCACTCGATCAGGACAAATCGGCTACTCAAAGAATCTGAGACATCCCATTGATATCTAATAATAATAATAATAATAATAATAATAAAAAGAATAAAGTCCTTGAAGAAATAAATTACCTACCTAGATTAGATGTATAATTATATATAAGCCAAGGTATACTTTCATAATTAGTACACCTCACAAGGAAGGAAACAAAGTTATTATTGATACCCTTTTGCCAAACCTTATTGAACTAAGTATGGTAACTCATCAAATATGGTAACTGGATATCATCATTTACAAGAGTTCTTGCCTTAAAAAAATTGTAAGATGGCTCCATAAATATGCAACTCAACCACATTTTCCATCAAACACTCCGTGTTCATTCTAAGTTAAACTCATTTCCATCTCACATATCTATATAATACACTCAGAGAACGCACATGAAGCTGAAGGTAATTACATCATGTTTTAATTACTTGTTTGGCAGATTGTATTGTTTATAGGGAAAAATAATAAAAAGCTTCTAACATGTTTGATGAGTGCTAATTGATCTGCTGGGGCATGGTGCAGCAAAAGATGATTATAAGGATGCCAATGAACAGCGACAAATGCAGATCAGCAGCCTTACGGGTTGTTGCTCGTGCACAGGGTTAGTGATTTCACTCTCGTCCCAAAAAGTTCACTTTTGTTTGTCACGAGTTTTACCCTTTTTTACGAAATGTTTTTCGTTATTTTCTTGTTGGGCAGGGACTATAATCTCCGTGTCGATAGGAGGGTTGAATGGGGACGAGCTGGTCGTGACGGGAGAAGGAGTAGACCCGGTCAGACTGGTCCAGTCGCTCAGGAAGAAATTCTGGCAGGCGACCATATTGAGAGTGCAACAAATTAGCGATGACAAAGGAAGCAGTCGTTGGCATTACATCGGAGATTTTTCTCCAATTCATGATCATGGTTACACATGGCCGAGGCAACATTCGCCGGCCTATATAGAGTACCCGCAATACCCAGTTTACCATGTAGCCCAACATACATTGGACCCATCGGACCCGCCGAGCATATGCAACATCATGTGATAAAGATCGATACCCATTGAACAGCTTCCTCTGTTTTTCAGCTAGGAAGCTCAAGAAACAATAATTCTTGGCTATTAGAAATAATTGAATTACATGCATCTTCTGGTAATTCAGTCTCTTCGGAAGGTGTTCGTCTGTTTCCTTCCAATAATATTCGTGTCGGTTGGTATAGTTGTGGCTAAAATTTTTTGGGTCATTTCTAATAAATCTGTTTGTTATCTAATTGATATAACTTTCCTCTTCTATTAAGTCCAATCACAAGTTGCATGTTTCTTTAAGAGGAATCTTTATTGGATCCAAAATATTTAATCAAGCATATATTTATGCACTTTTTTTAGTGGAGGCAACGCTTTGTGTGAGATTTGAGCAGGTAGTCCCACGAAGGCCTAAGCAGGAGAGTTTTGAGAAGGTGTAAAATGTTAAACCATTCTCATTTTTCCCCTCACCAACTCTCTTTTCTGTTTAATTTTGAGTAAATTAAGAGGTACTTGCTCTGGATATGGGAAGGTTGGCGACAGTATAGGGAATGTCGTAATTCCTCGCTTCGTTATCACATGAATTTGATGCAGCTAGTTGTTCTACAATAACATACTGGACTCGATTCACAATGACAACATGATATGTGTCACACCCCAAGTCCTACAGAAATAGGGGTGGTGATGTAGCCATCATTTTCTTTACCTGAAGAACGCAACCTCAAATTCAAAACAACATATCAAAGTTTCTATAATTCAACAAATCGTATCTATATATCTCAAATGCAAACCCAAAATTCAACTACCGAAAGTTTCCTGCTACCAACGCTCTCATCCTACTTGATGCTAACTAAGGGACTTGAAAAAGATTTGTAAAAAATGGTTTAACCAGCCACAGCCCAGTGAGTGATACATTTCTTCTAAGTGGATCGAACATTCATTATGCACATTTATAAAATAGTATCATATCTCATCGATTCCAAATCTAGTATACAATATACGTAACATATCAAAAGTGAATGATATCTTTTCAACAAAACTTTTACGTATAAGATCAATCAACAATATTAACTCCCAATAACAAATCAACAATCAATGGTTTATTCCATTCATCAATCTCATCAAGTCAAATGTCAATGGTCTATTCCATCGACTAATCTAATATTCAATATCAAACTATGGTCATGCTTAACGTCTGTGATAAAGACGACCAAATTTACCCTTCTTGGCTAATCACCTATATCAACTAGTGGTTCGGCTTAGAAGGATGTCCTGACAACAATATGCATACTCCCACCCTCAATGGGTTATAATCATAACGACATGAATATAATTCATCAATCTGAATCTCCAATAATTCACAACCAAAACCACAAATCATCTCATTAACCGGTTTTGTAAACCATATCATATAACCTTTCACAATTTCATTTATAAAAAAAATGCATTTCGCAGTCAACACATAGCTTTTGGCAATTCCTTTCACAAAATATGTAATCAAAACCTTCACCAATGATCATTTTAAACTATTTCAAATAAGGCTTTCAAAGGCCTTTTCAATCGGCTGAAAAGGTAAATAAAGTTTGATCTAATTTACGCAAAAAACATGCTCCTTCATAACTCAACTATACTAAATCTCTACCACTTTAAAGATATGAATTTGTAAATTTATATAAGATATAGTACCACTTATTTAGGAAAGCTGAAAACCAACCTACGACGGTTACTCAAACCCATACACTCGTATTCCCATCGATTAATCAAAAAACGATATCAAAATTCAAGCAAAACACTACTCCAACAAATGATCGACTAAACCACACTCAACCGTCAACAAATCAACTCCTAAGCGCTAAAAAAGAAGCTCGTTTATAGCGTAGATTCATCTTTTTCCTTATGCATATTATTAGTTACGAGTAACTCGCATATAAAACTTCTGAATTTCATTCCAAACAAACCATACTTCGAAATCAATTTTCGTCAAATCCCACAACTCCACAATGCCCTTATATACCGTTTCCATATAAATTTAAAGCTCAATAACTCCTTTATCAAATCTCGCAGTTCACTTTCACATAACTCCAAATTTAAGACCTAACTTTGAAAACTATTCAGATTAAACGGATAATAGGCTCGAATACTTACCTGGTGTTACAATTCACAGTTAATTCGGCTTCTCAGGACGCTCGAATCATGTACGCGCAAAAATTTCTCTCCTTTTCCCTTTTTCCTCTTCTCTTCTTCACGAACGAGCGTCCCCTTTTTATTTCCTTGCTGTCTCCGCCGATTTCCTCTTCATCTGTTGCGTAGGAAATGAAATGGTGGGCTGGGCTGATGGAAATTTGATGGGCTGAGTTTGGCTATAATAGACATGGGCTTGGGCCCCTATATTACAAAACGTCTCCCTGTTTTTCAAATTTTTTCAATGCTTTTCTAATTTATGTCCAGGTACCAATATTTACAGCTGAAACTGCATCCAAAGATCTTCGTGGAGCCATGACTGCTATTTATCAGACAAAATTATTATGAAGATTCTTGATTAAAATTGCAGTATGAAGCTATTGGCGAAAGGCCTTAGGCTTGTAGCAAATCATGTCCTTTCGCAAGTGCAAGATGGTATTTGATACCTGTGAGTATATATATGTACGTCTTCGTACAATCTACCGTGCTCAATTTTTTCATTCATTGAGTGGTTGAGATCATT
Organism: Syzygium grande; assembly: GCA_024733475.1. Taxonomy (NCBI): domain Eukaryota; kingdom Viridiplantae; phylum Streptophyta; class Magnoliopsida; order Myrtales; family Myrtaceae; genus Syzygium; species Syzygium grande. Next base: position 13,648,493 of record JAMXDD010000004.1, on the reverse strand, counting down.
TATTAGCAAATCTAGTTCAGTTACCAGAGAGTGTTTGATCGATCTACTAGGATAATATTGCCACTGACAATGAGTAAGTAAACATTACTTTTTTGTGAATGCCAATATCGAACTTATAGTCTTTGCATGCATCGGTCAACCACGAAGCTAGTGATTTGCTAATCGAGGGGCGTTGATGCATGACTGATGGACAAGTTTCAAACGGAGTAATTAGAATTGAACATGTGAGGGCAACAACCCATCACTTTGTTAGAATGCAATTCATAATCCCCATTGACAAGAAGGTATAGGGGTTTTACTGGTGGCTGAAAAAAATTTCAATAATTTTTTTACATGGCCAAAAAAATTACTTTATTGCAAAATGTATTATTAGTCCAATAGATTCAAAATTTAAGGATGAAATAATTCGGACATATTCCAGAGTCATCCAATCTGACTAACGTGTGATGGGCACTAAAAAGGAGGAACATGCTCACAAGCATGATTCCTCTTTCATTGTGATGTTTAATGAAAATAGACAATAAAAAAATAAAAAAGAGGCAGAAAAACTTGTTTTGCATGTGCTTCCTATCACGTGCCACGGTCAAAATGGCTCGAGTAGAATAGTCGCATAAAGTAATTAACTCATGGAGGATGAGAGGGAAGGCTCTCAAATGGCACCTGAAAGATATTTGTGAGCTTTAAGTGTTAATTGATTTTATATTTTTAACTTTTAATTAATGGAAAAAAGCCACCAAAAATCCTAAACTATATTTACTTGTAAACATTTACCCTAAACCTTTTTTCATGACACCAAAAATCTCAAACTTGTATCTATGTGACACATTTACCCTCCCACAAAAGTTCTGTCAATGAGAATTGTTGAAAATTTGTCTACATAGATGTCAAAAAGCAAACAGTGTTGACATAGTGCCCACGTGACTCAAGTGAAAAGAAAAAAAATGACATTGTTTTGATTAAAAAATCATCTAACAAAATATTGACAAAGGGTAAATGTGTTACATATGTTACAAGTTTTGGATTTTTTATATCACAAGAAAAAGTTTAGGGTGAATGTATAATAGTGGGCATAATTTAAGATTGTTGACATCATAACAAAAAACCATGATAAATATGTCACAATGAACATAATTTGAGGTTTTAAATTACACTACTATACATCAAATAAAAACGAAGTAATTGATTAAAAAGGCCAAACGCCGTTGACATTCACGGAAGAATAACCTCACAAATTCTCACATTTCTCTAAAGGTTAATACCATGAAAAACCCAAATCAATACACCTATGACAAATTTACCTTGAACTAATCTTTTGACTATTAAAAATCCCAAACTGGTACACCCATGACAAATTTACCTTAAACTAATTTTTTGACCACCAAAAATCCCAAAACAAATTTATCGTCCGTGAAATTATATTAATATCATGAAAAATCACAAATTGGTATATATGTGATAAATGGAGGGATAAAACCCTAAACTAGTGCACCAATCAACTCTTACGTGTCACCCAACTCAACAATTTGAAGGTAAAATCTAATAGAAATTAACATAGAGTAAATTTGTCACAGGTATACCGGTTTGGAGTTTTTGATGGTCAAAAAATTATTATGGAGAAAATCTGTCACAAGTTAACTAGTTTTGGATTTTTCGTGGTATTAATCATTTTTAAAACTCTCGTATGGGCTACTAGAGGATAAGACCTAAATATATCCCTGATGTCGGGGAAAAGATTGCTGAAGTTCCAATTTGAGACCTTGAACCCGAACCCGAGCCCCAAATCGTCACCCAAGTTGGCGATCAAATAGCCATAATTATAATCATCCTTCAAAATCTCATCTCCAAACCTAGAAAACTCGTCAAACAAGCCCGAGCCGGAGCTCCGGAAATCGAAGATGTCAAGCACAGAGGACCAAGCCTGGAACAAGCCCTGGATCCTATTATAGTTACAGAGACGAGTTCTTCTGCTAAAATGTAGAAAGATCTAGAGGAAATGAATAGTTCTAAAATTTGTTAATTCTAAGTGAGATGAGAAAAATAATACTATACATGTTTCATATTAATCCTTTCAAACAAAACTTTATTTAAATAGAAAAATAAAAATCGTGCAACACATTTGCAATGCACGGGTTGATTAATCATGCGGCTTTTCTCGTGCAACACATGTGCAACACGTAGATTAATCTCAACAGGGATTAAATGTAGACTCCTCTCACTACTCTGAGTTCAAACATTCATTTTCAGGTTAACCAAGGATTTTAATTTGATATTTGCGGCCCAAGGTTGGGAAAACAAGAAGGATTATCTCTGGTTTCTTTAGGATATGAATGTCGAACTTGTGTCCATATTTAAATCTCATCAATTGCTAATAAGGTTTTACATGGGTAAAATGCAGGGAGTGTTACCAAAAGTGTTCAGACTGAAGCCTTAACGCCATTCTTAAATCAGAGTTGATGATGTCATCTATAAATACTTGATTCACTTGAGTTTCTAATTTCTTAATTTCACGTATATTTTCTGCCTATATAGCCTTAGAAATTGAACACATGTATAATCACGAATTTTAAATCTTCATTTCATGAAATGGAAAAATCATCGAGTACCATCATCTCGAAGAGCTCATCGTTGTTGGAAGCTAAGGCCTCGTAATAACACTTTCTTATCTTCTCCTCTATTGATTTTAATGCCTCGTCGAAGTGCTTTAGCTTGTCACTTCTTTTTTTGCTCGAGCTCCTTATGTTCTTGAATCTTTAGAAATTTTGGATTTCCGTGGTGGTAGGGGCCGATCGGGACTGTGCTAGGTTGGTACACCACACCAATCTGGGCCGCGACCCCTTGTTAACTGAGCCCTGAGTGTTGCCTTTCCTCATGCGAGATCTCACCAAACTCGAGAATCAGATTCCTTGATTCGTTCTTAAATGTCTGTGCGATTTGATGCTGGGGTCCTGGAATGAGAGTCATCCTTCTCTATCCGATCTCGCCTTTAATTTCTTCAACCGCATGGTTAAAAAACCAGACGTGTACAGTGGAGCTCCGAAATCAAGAACGACCGGGCAGCAGCGAAGCCAATGTCGAGTGCTCGAGAAGAAGTTGGTGATCGCGTTAATTTCCACACAGCTGTCTTGCTGCTTTGTCATACTCTATCGTGGCCTCCTCGGCCATATTGTATGTGCCCAACCATTGCTATGCATGTCACTTCAAGTATCGGATCCTTGCCGTCCATCTCCCTATCGGCTTTGGGCTCACACCCAGAACTTTCCACCACGGCGAGATTAATCTACCCATGCATTACCCATACGTTGCACATGCATTGCACGTGTATTGCACGAGAAGAGCCATGAGATTGGTCTACACGTGCATTGCATATGTTTTGCATGAGTTGAATATTTAAATTGCATCATATGATGGTCTTATAGTTAGCAAGAAAAGGGGTTATATTTGTTAAGGAGTTAATGTACTAGATTTTTCAAGAAGTTAAAAGGAGGTTTTCAAATTCGCAATCATTAACTAATAAAAGCATCATGTGATGCTCTTAGTTGTTTTGATTTGTGACACTTTAGGCTAAGGTCATTATCCAACTCAAAAGAAAACATTCACAATGACGGGCGCACTTCGTTGATACTGATATAAATATATCCCAACCACAACTATTGTTCTTCTAACAAGAAAATATAATAGTAATTTATGCTTTAATACCGTATTTTAGTAAAGACAAAGTAAATGAATTCAAAAGGCCAGACACGGCGGACTTTCACAGAAACGCATCCGACGCCAATATTTTCCTAATGTCGGCAAAATGATCTTTAACGGTCCTATTCGAGAACCTAAGCCCAAATTCGGCGCCCAGATTGGCGAACTATCTTTGTGGTTATAATCATCTAATCCAGCGCTTTGAAAATTGAAGAACTCACTTGGCGGCAACGAATCCAATACTGAGTGCTCGGAGGGGAAGTTGCTGATCAGGGGGGTGTAAAAGAACTAGAAACCATCCGAACCGCCCGGAACTGGTGATTCTTAAAGGAATCAGTCCAGTTCCCGGTTCCAATTTTTGGGAACTGGTGAGTACCGGTTCAGTTCCCGATTCTATGTGTGGAACCGCCCGCTCGTCCACCGAGACCGGACCGGTAATATAATAATAAATATAATATGTTTATTTAATTTTTATTTTTTTTAAAAAGGAAAATCCTAAATCTCTAAATTAGACCTAGGTCGCTTGACACTCACAGCCTCATATTGAGCCGAAAAACACCTTCTTTTGCTTTCGCGTCACACTCACTCTCACCCTCTCACTCTTCTTAGTCGATGCACACCTCACTGTCTCCGACTCTCCATCTCCTCGCCTCTGTCTCCATCTTTGGCTAGTGGAACCTGTTCCATGGATCCACCCGAGAACCGGACCAGACCAACAGTTTGGTTCCTGGGTGGATCCGTGGAATCAATAGGCGATTTGTAGTTTCAATTTTTCGGAACCGGTCCTTAGTGGGCGGTTCCCAGTTCTAGAGTGAGAACCGCCTACCTGGACCATGCTCACCCCTATTGCTGATGGCATCCATTTCGTGCAACTATCTTGCTGCTTTGTCGTATGCCATTGTGGTCTCCTCAGCCGTGTATGGCCCCGCCACCACTATACATGTTGCTTTGAGTCTTGCATCCTTCTTGTCCATATCCCTAGCGGCTTCTGGCTCACACCTCGGAACTTCTTCCCACCACGATGAGATTAATCTACCTGTGCATTACACGTGTGTTGCATGTGTAGTGCACGTGTGTTGCATGAGGAGTCGTGAGATTAATCTACCTATGCATTGCACATATTTCACGAGTCAAATATTTAAATTGCATTACATGATGGTCCTGTAATTAGCAAGAAAAGCGATTATATTTATTAAGAAGTTAATGTACTAGATTTGTCAAGTAGTTAAAGGAGTCCTTCAAATTCGCGCTCATTAACTAATAAAAGCATCATGCGATAAAAGCATCATGCAATGCTCTTAGTCATTTTGATTTATGGCAACTTTAGGCTAAGGTCATTTATCCAATTTAAGAGAAAACATTCATAATGATGGGCACACTTTGTTAATACCGATATAACTATATACCCACCATAACTATCATTCTTATAACCAGAAAATATAAAAGTAATTTTTGCTCAAACACCATAGTTTAATAAAAAAAAAAGTAATTAAATTCAAAAGGCCACACACGACCAACTTTCACAGAAACGCATCCAACTCCAATATTTTACCAATGTCGGTGAAATGACCTTTGACGGTCCATTCGAGAACCCGAGGCTGAATTCATTGCCCGGATTGGCAAACAAATCGCCGTAGTTATAATCATCTGATCCAGAAATCAAAGAACTCACTTGGCGGTAGCGAATCCAATGCCGAGTGCTCGGAGGGGAAGTTGGTGATCGCATCCGTTCCGCATAGCTGTCTTGATGCTTTGTCATATGCCATCACGGCCTCCATGGCCGTATTGTACATGCCTAGCCACTGTCGTAGACACTGCTTTGAGTCTCGGCTCCTTGCCGTCCACCTCCCTGATGGCTTCTGGCTCACACCCCGGAACTTCTTCCCACCACGGCGAGATTAATCTACCCCTTGTATTACACGGGTCTCGCATGTGCATTGCACGTGTGTTGCACGAGAAGAGCCCCAAGATTAATTTACCCGTGCATTGCATATGTGTTGTACGAGTTAAATATTTAAATTGCATCACATGATGGTCTTGTAATCAGTAAGAAAATGGATTATATTTGTTGAGGAGTTGATATCTTAAATTTGTCAAGAAGTTAAAAGGAGTCTTTCGAATTCACAATCATTAACTAATAAAAGTATCATGTGATGCTCTTAGTTGGGGAGAAGGATACTAGAAGTACCAAAAGTTGTGTATGGCTCTCACTTTAATACCAAAAGTTTTATTCGAATCACTTAAGTGCCAGTTTTTTTAAAAAAAGATTACTTAAGTGTCAACTCCGATTTGGATCGTCGAAAATTCAACGTGGCCATATTTTATTAATTTCTCAGTCCTACATGGCTCGCCGGATTGCCCAATCAGCATATAACCCCTGAACGACGTTGTATAAAAGTTATAAATAGTGATCGTTTGAGTGCCAAATTTTCTTTAAAGTGATCACTTCAGTTCCAGTCATTGCCAAAAAGATATCACTTTAGTGCTAATCATTGTTGAAAGTGATCATTTCAGTGCCAAGAACGCCACGTGGAAATGCCACGTGGATTGAATTTTTTAAATAATATACCATAAAAGCCACGTATTATTTGGCCGAAATTTCTCACCATTGGCACTTATGTGGATGTTTTTTCTCCATTGTAAGTGATCCGGTGAAAACTTTTGACAATAAAATGAGCATTGTATATAACTTTTGACACTTCTAGTGCTTTTCTATCCTCTTAGTTGTTTTGATCTATGCCACTTAAGGGCAACATCATTTATCTAATTCAAGAGTGGATTTTATTTCAAATCACAAAATATAAAGTTGACAAAATGGCCCCCGAATATCCTCCCTTATCTTTGTCGCGATCCTCCCAAGAGTTTACAAGGGAATAGCTTAAAGGTATTGCTCAAAAGGCGGTTCGAATAGCTCATGAAAAAGACAATTCTAAGGATCCCTATGATGTCAACTCAAGTGGTGCATTAATTAAGAGTGCGGACTCTCCCAAGCCCATGCCTCGCGCAATGTTGGATTTTCATTCATTTGTTTAAGTTTTTAACAACCTAAGTATTTCTAAGAGTTGCCACTAGCCATTTGGAGTTTGCTAAAAATCAAATGAGACACAACAGGTTCATTTTGTTTCCTACACAACCAATGATTAGCATAGGACTTGATCACGCTAATATTTCTACTAACGCCCCTTCAGTACCTCTAATTTGGAAGTGTATTCTATAAGTAGGCATTCACTCTTCATTACCAACTAAGATCCTAATGGTATCAAAATTGCTAAGTGACAATGCAAATATTTTTGTAGGGTTCATTAAAATCCTAAACTAATCCCATCTTTTTCTAGAAAAAAAAATCATACTATTGAAATGTGATGTGGTAAGTAAACATCATAGAATTGAAAAGCATCCAAGTAAGCACGGGAAAAGGGAAAATCTAATACGAGTAGGGCAATGAATATACATGGCCTCGTTATTGAGCCTTGGGACATGAATATAAGCTTGAGATTAGAGACTAATTCTATTTGTTTCATTAAAGGTAAAGCTAACAACTATCCTAACAATTTATTAAAGGATTAATACCACGAAAAACCTCAAACTGGTACACCTGTAATAATTTTACCAAAACTAATTTTTTTACCATGAAAAATCCTAAACTGGTACACCTATGACAAATTTATTCCAAATTAATTTTTTTGACCATCAAAAACCCTAAACTAGTACATTTATGATAAATTTACCCTCCGTTAGTTTCCATTAAATTAAATTAATACTAGAAAAATCATAAACTGGTACGCATGTGATAAACGGAGGGTAAAACATAAAATTGGTACATTCGTTAATTATCACATGTCATTTAATAAAGTAATTTGATAGTAAAATTTAACAGAAATAAATTGAGAGTAAATTTGTCACAGGTGTATCAATTTGGGATTTTTGTAGTCAAAAAATTAGTTTGGGATAAAATTATCATAGACGTACAAATTTGGGATTTTTCATGTATTAACTCTTTATAAAAAGTAGAGGTAAGCGGTTTCGGTTTCGATTCCTTATGTGTTCCACCCAAAACTTGAACCTACCCCGTGACATCCCGGATTTTGACTCAATTTTGGGATTTAATAAACGTGTAATTCGGCCAAAGTGTTTATAGTAAAATCTCGCCCAGAACCCATCACTTCCGTTATTGTTTTAAATTTTGAGATTTCGCTAGAATCGCACTCGATCAAATTTGGTCATTATTTAGACCCCGAACTTGGCAATCGATTTTCGAGAGTTTCGAACAAAATAAATTGAACGGTGTCGATATTATTGTGGCCAGCGCCGAAATTGTCAAGAATGATGGGAAAGTGAATTTTTGACCGGTACGAATTTGACCGGTAGACCTCCTCGTAGTGTGTGTCTTGGGTTATTTTGTTTTGGCCAATTGCCCTAGATTATTATTTGGATTGTATATAACTTTTGACACTTCTGAGTGCTTTTCTATCCTCTTAGTTGTTTTGATCTACTATGCCACTTAAAGCAACATCATTTATCTAATTCAAAAGTGGATTTTATTTCAAATCACAAAATATAAAGTTGACAAAATGGCCCCGAATATCCTCCCACATCTTTATCATGATCCTCCCAAGAGTTTACAAGGGAATAGCTTAAAATTATTGCTCAAAGGCGGTTCGAAGATAGCTCATGAAAAAAAGACAATTCTAAGGATCCCTATGATGTCAACTCAAGTGGTGCATTAATTAAGTCGCGGACTCTCCCAAGCCCATGCCTCACCAATGTTTGGATTTTCATTCATTTGTTTAAACTTTTTAACAACTCTAAACCTTACTTAGTACATTGGGTACATAGACTTGTCTAGGATAATTTAAAACTGTTTAGGGGCTTAATGTGATTGTAGGTACCTTAGCACGTGCATTATTATTAGATTAAATTGTGAAAATTATGGGCATAATTAATGACTAATTATGGTGGGCAAGCAGAGATGGGTTGTGATGTGAATTGAATTCGCATGTGAGTACTTAATAACTAGTCTCGCCAGAAACCGCTAGGGCGTGCAATTAAAATTAGAAGGATTTTATGATTTAATTCAGCAATTTGAATTGGATTGGGCCAGTATGCCTGATTCAATATTAGGGTGACCGATCGAACGTCGGGTTTGTGTAAGGTTGAAGTGGCTTATTTGGTGATTGGTCAATTCTCAGTGGGGAATTTGAGCCGTTTGATGTAATTTCCATGTGAATGTGATTGAATTGAACGTAGGGAAAATGCTAACGATTTTGGGCTAGGGCAATGAATGCTCATTACTGGGACGTGGTGACAATGGGTCCGTGAAGGACATGAATATAAGCTTTGAGATTAGAGACTAATTCTAAGGCCGTGTCCTGTTTCATTAACAGGACGTGTTTACAACTTCATCATTGGAATTGTTTGAACATCGTGGCTTGGAACGTGTTGACAAACCTCAAACTGGATTGAATGTAATAATTTTGGGACGACGACAAAGGGCCATTGGGATTGATCGAATTTGTGGCTAGTGAGCTGTTGAGAATGGACCTGGGCTACGTTACGCAGTCGTGGAGAAAGAGATGTTCGTCACGCATGCAATTTGGGTATCGTAATTGGCTGGTTGAGTGGGTGATTGATTTGGCTGGTTGAGCCGCAGACCCGACGGCTGGTCGAGCTGTGACCGATCAAGGTTGAGCGCGTGACCATTTGCCTCGGTTAAGCGCTGCGATCGAATTGCATGATTGGAGCGTGGTGACCGAAATGGCTAAGGCAAGGTGGTGACTGAATTGGTTGATTTGAGCGATGACCGAAAGTTGGTTGGATTGGTTAAAAGTAGTGGATTGTACTGAATGATTGTGTTATATTACTGGATATTATTTCATTATCCTGTTTAACTAATGTGCAGAGAAGGCAGGTGATCGGACGGCGAGGTAAGTCCATTGATGTAAATTATATATAAGGCATCGATTGATTGTACGTGTGTGACTTGTCCGGCACGCATTGGTCTATGGGTTTAGGGGTTGCTTATTGAAACTCGCTCACGGTTTTATTATATAACCATTTCAGATCCACCCAAAACTTGATCTTAGACGCAGTGACATCTTGGAGATTTGACTCAATTTTGGGCATTTGAGTTTTCTCTGTTGTAGAGGAGTTAAGTTTTATAGTATTGTCCCCCTTGAGAATTCCTTCTACTGTTTTGGTTTAGCTTGGGGATTGTCTTTTGTGGATGTCATATGTGTTTGTCAAGTGTATGTATGGCGCTTATTGTTTTATATATCGCTATCCCCTTGTCATTATTGATTGTCCGTGGTTTCTATTTGTTTCAAAAATTAATCTCCGGCGTTTTGGGTTGGGTCGGGCGATGATCCGATGTCACATTCAATGTTCGACCATCGAGGGGTGGTCACGCCATGATGCGGGGCGTGACATCCCCGTTGATTTGGTATCAAAGCGAGGTCAGCTCGAACCAAGATGGTCGGGCTGGAGTGATAAGAAGCGATGACTTGTGGTAGCCAGTTAGGGAGACTGTTGGCCATGCAATACCTAGACTCGTGGTAATTGCGATTGTTGAGCGGAAAATATGTGATAATTCATGAAATGCGTAATGCGCTGACTTGAGGCTAGTGTGCAATCCCCCGCCTCCCTTGTGGGATTGGAGTGGTGTTGGTGATTAATTGCCTCACCGAGGAATTTATGTGATTCACTACCTAGGGCTTTAGGACCGATATAGTTAGCGTGAGGCCCCACTCGAGGGAATTATAGCAGAAGTGGGTGATGTAAAACCCCTGAGTATGAGTAGTTGAGGTCGAAATCGTAGGTCTGCAAGTTGTAGTTGTAGGGGATCCCAAATGGGATGATATTTCAAGGCAACTTTGAGGGAGTTGGAATTTTAATGAGTAGACAGGACTGAGGAACGAAATGCTAATTTGTTACTCACGATGCGGGGGCCACTATTATCGTCGTCAATGGGAATAGCAGGAATCATGGACATAATGAAAAATGTTGGGAATCAAGGTCAAGGACAAGTTAATGCAATCGACTGACGGATGCTGTTAGTTGGGTGGAAAATTTTTGAAATTTAAACTTGCAAGTTCCTGGAGCAGGGAAGAAGTGACCCCGACACTACTCGTGACTGTGGATGAGGACTTAGAAAAAGCTTGAGGTATTCGCACTAGTGAGGAGAAGTGACCACAGACATCAACCCAAGGAAATGCGATTGATTTGTAAGAGGGCCTCCGTAGTAGCTATTTTGAAGGGCATAATTCCGAAGTCGGTGTCATTGTGTTTAGGCCTTCAATGAGAAGTATATTTAGAGGTGCGCAAGGACAAAAAATGGTATTAATTTCTTCAAGCCATTAAATTGGATATCAATCGAATGCAAGATGAGGTCAAGTTAGAGGCGTTTCCAAGCATGCACTAAAGATGGCCGTGTATGACCGCTGGATGGACAAGGAGGTTTCATGGATGGATTGAACCAGAATTTCCACAACATTGATGCTAATTTGCCTCCGGGATTATAATGAGCCAGTTCTTAGAGAGTTAAACGGTTGACACGATATGAATGAAAGGATCTGCAGCTTGGATCGCGGTTCACCGGCTAGGGACAATGGGAACTTTGGAAAGAAGCCTATGGTAAAGAATCGGAGATTTGTCTCTCTAATAAGAAAGAATTTTGGAAAGCCGAATCGCTACTAACGCTGCATGTCGGTCTTATGAAAAAGAGGCATAGGAACCGCCATTGCAAGGTAAAAGTGGAACATGTTGTGGATGTGGAATGAAGGTTACCAGATGAGAAATTGTTAAACCGGCTGATTAGGGTCACCACGTAACCACACGACCGCAGTAGGACATGATTAGCCGAACCCGTAGATTAATTAAAATCGCTAAGGACGAAGGAAAAAAAAATGTATGTCAGGCTGAGAAGGAAGTGAAGGATGTGCTTAAAGTCTAAAAGGCGTGAGATGGTATTTGGTACAATAGAAGATGATTTTTAAGTTATTACTTGAATGATCATGTATGACGACATCACTTGTAGTGAATAGGCTTAATCGATTTATGGATTTTTCCGATTTATTGGCAATATTCTTGGACGAGTTTGGAAGGATGAGTTATGCTTGAAATTTCAAATTTTATAAAGAACCGGGTGATTTGTTTTGGGAGACCGGGGTTGAAATTGGATTGATTGAGTCATCTTTGGGGTGTATAAAGATAATTGTTTTGTGGTTGACTAGTTGGTTGAGGAACCAAGGCCAAAAGACATAGCCGAGGTGTGTAATCTTCCCATATCTTTCCTCGTGACCACGGGATTGCCACCCATGGGAGAGTCGAGGTTGGGGTTGAGTTGGCCTAGGGACAAAACCGACCTTGAGGCGCTCTACAAGGTGTCACTGCATGAATTTACAACCGAAAGTCCAAATGCGGAGCGCTGGATGTCAATTCGCCCGAAAAGGCCCTCATGGGGAACGTTTATTGGGAGGAAGAAGGACGGATGTTGAATCGAGGTGACTATTAAGGATAAACGCCCATTGCTTAAGGTAAATATTTGTTCAACGAGTTATAAGGCATCAAAATTTTGTAAGATCGACTTGAGGACTGGTTATTACCAATTGAGGATCAAGGAGGACGCGGGTCGCAGGACGGCATTTAGGACGAGGTATGGACGCTATGAATTTACGGTGATGCCGCTTTGACCGATTAACGCCCGCAACCTTTATGGAGTTAATGAATCGGGTATTTAAGAAATTTCGATCAGTTTGTAATCGTGATTCATAGGCAATATTGTGGTATACCAAAGAGTCTCCGCCGAGTGTGAGTTACATTTGGAGGCGTTGTTCTTACGGACTAAGAGAATACGCCGACTCACGCTAAGTTTATAAGGGCGAATTAAGCTTCATTGAGGCGCCCGAGGACATGTGGTATCTGGTGAAGGATCGCAGCGGATCCAACAAAGAGTGAAGCCGCCATGAATTGGCTAAGACCGACAACGTAAT